>CAWUFW010024748.1:0-55443 GCA_963921515.1 Calotriton arnoldi | reverse complement strand
CCCAGGGACATGTGGTGATTCTGATCTGCAAGTGGACCACATATCAAAGTTACACCCAGACTACATTGCACGACTCAGGCATTGTGTGAGCAATTGACCCACCCATGAAGGCCAACACTGGGGGCCTGATTCACAGAACTAACTTACGTCAAAAACGTAAAGTTAGTACTTTTTGGTATTCACAGAATACACTTACTCATTTTGGTATTCACAGAATGCACTTACTCATTTTGGTATTCACAGAATGCACTTACTCATACTAACTTTAT
Organism: Calotriton arnoldi; assembly: GCA_963921515.1. NCBI lineage: Eukaryota > Metazoa > Chordata > Amphibia > Caudata > Salamandridae > Calotriton > Calotriton arnoldi. Next base: position 55,174 of record CAWUFW010024748.1, on the reverse strand, counting down.
GTCCGCACTCGGGCCGGAGATTCCGGCCCTTTGGTGGAGATTCCGGCCCTTTGGTGGAGATTCCGGCCTGGAGGTGGAGATTCCGGCTCTTTGGTGGAGATTCCGGCCCTTTGGTGGAGATTCCGGCCGGCTGTGGAGATTCCGGCCGGTGGCGGACATTCCGCCACCGGCTGGAATCTCCACTACCGGCCGGAATCTCCACCATCGGGCCGGAATCTCCACCAAAGGGCCGGAATCTCCACCTCCGGGCCGGAATCTCCACCAAAGGGCCGGAATCTCCACCAAAGGGCCGGAATCTCCGGCCCGAGTGCGGACATAAAGTTAGTATGAGTAAGTGCATTCTGTGAATACCAAAATGAGTAAGTGTATTCTGTGAATACCAAAATGAGTAAGTGTATTCTGTGAATCCCAAAAAGTACTAACTTTACGTTTTTGACGTAAGTTAGTTCTGTGAATCGGGCCCTGAGTCACGGGAACAAAAGCTGTCACCCACCTTGACCAAAGCAAAATGCAAGGACCCTGTACCCGAGTGACACAATTATCCTGAGCGTAAGGAGCAAACCTGTGTATCAGATGAGGAGTGGGCATGTCACAATAGAGGGACATGGGTACTGGACAACAAGACTGATGTACTGGGGAAGTTTAACCAGGCCAGAGGAGGGCACATAGCATGTTAGACAGAGTTCAGAGTGCAGTCTTTGACTCACCCCCTCCTTGCTGCTGTTTGGCCTTCAGCTGCCCATCCAGGTCCGGGAAGACCACCGCCAGGATCCGGAGCATGTGGGGGTCAGGGTCCGGTGTCCGCCCCTCCTGCGAGGAGGCGACAGCTTCAGCTGGACCCTTGCGATCCTCCGGGTCCAGCCACGAAGGTCCTGCCACCTCTTCTGGCAGTTGCGGATCCGGCGCTTGTAGACCCCCACGGATCTTACTGCCCGGACGATGGCCAGCCAGATCTCCTGCTTCTGGTGGGCATCAACCTGTGAGGATGACAAAGTGAAAAGGCCATTACTACACATGCAACATATCCGTGCATCACACAGTTGTAAATACATGTCTCAATCACAGGGGCATATGATGAACACAGGCAGTGCATCGAGGGCTATGGACAGTTTGCCAGCAGTTACTACATGGTATCATTGCATGGGAAGTAAACCTTGTTGGAATGCACTGTTACTGCACTGTACCTGTTCAGTGCATGTGACTACACACTTTGGGGGGTGCGAACTACTCAGTGAGCATGCTAGCCAGTGGTGTGCACACTGTAAATCCTTCTAGTCAGACAACATGCACAATTAGTAAGGCAGTGGACAGCACACTCACCTGCTCCCCTGGTGTCCCATACAGCTTGCTGTACTGTGGAAGGAGGTTGTCCACCAGGGCCTGGTTCTCCTCATGGGTGAAGGCTGGGGCTCTCTCCACAGTACGTGCCATTGCAGTAGCCAGAGGATGCAGGGACAGCAGCAGTGTAGTGGCAGATGTCGTCCTGGAGCATGTAGTGCAGGCAAGTGAGCCCTCAGGAGAACAGCCAGCATTATATGTGTGCTGCAGAGGCAGATACTGTCCCATGTGTCCAAAGTGATAGGTCCAAGTCGTTTGCATCTTCTGAATCTGACCAATCCATGGAATTGCAGCACCAATACACGCCCACAGCATCCTTCAAAAATTCAACTTCATGACACCCATGAATTTGCAACATTGTTGTGGCTGGCCAACTGAATTCACTGCATCAGACTCATTGAAGCTTCGAAAACGCGTCCGTTGCCATGCCAGGCCCCAGCCAATGCGTGCGCACCGATCGGTCCATTGCTGTACAATGCGTACCCGGGATACAACGCGTACCCGCTCACATCCAATGCAATGGGCCGTGCGGGCACACCGATCGGTCCATTGCTCTACAACGCGTACCCGGGATACAACGCGTACCCGCTCACATCCAATACAATGGGCCGTGCGGGCACACCGATCGGTCCATTGCTCTACAACGCGTACCCGCTCACATCCAATGCAATGGGCCGTGCGGGCACACCGATCGGTCCATTGCTCTACAACGTGTACCCGGGATACAACGCATACCCGCTCACATCCAATGCAATGGGCCGCGCGGGCACACCGATCGGTCCATTGCTCTACAACGCTGCACCGGGATACAACGCTGCACCCGCTCACATCCATTGCAATGGGCCGTGCGGGCACACCGATCGGTCCATTGCTCTACAACGCGTACCCGGGATACAACGCGTACCCGCTCACATCCAATGCAATGGGCCGTGCGGGCACACCGATCGGTCCATTGCTCTACAACGCTGTACCTCGCTCACATCCAATGCAATGGGCCGTGCGGGCACACCGATCGGTCCATTGCTCTACAACGCGTACCCGGGATACAACGTGTACCCACTCACATCCAATGCAATGGGCCGTGCGGGCACACCGATCGGTCCATTGCTCTACAACCGTACCCGGGATACAACGCGTAACCGTTCACATCCATTGCAATGGGCCGTGCGGGCACACCGATCGGTCCATTGCTCTACAACGCTGCACTCGGGATACAACGCGTACCCGCTCACATCCAATGCAATGGGCCGTGCGGGCACACCGATCGGTCCATTGCTCTACAACGCTGCACTGGGATACAACGCGTACCCGCTCACATCCATTGCAATGGGCCGTGCGGGCACACCGATCGGTCCATTGCTCTACAACGCGTCCCTGGACAGGTCACACGCATATGTCACCATGCTGGTCACTGGTGAACCTATGCCAGCCACATATACTTTCCAGGGACTCAGGGGCACACCTACAACACCACATCCAGTCCACACTGTATCTAAGGCATGTGTGGCAGAATAACCTTATCTGTGTATGTGGGTGAACATGTGGTTTTTGGGGTGGCACTTGGGGGCAGACACACCCAGGCTGTGCACATGTTCATGGGGACAGGGTCCTTTGTGTGTTGTGCACCTGACCACTGTGGTGTGCAACTTTTCATTTTGGAGCATGTGTCATGGTCACATTTCCAGGTTGTGTATGTGTATGACATGTCACATACCCCCAGGCTCACATGTGGGAAGGCATGTACGTCACAGGGTGGCCCATTGCCACAATAGTGATGTCCCTCCGCAGTCTGTGTGCATGTTGTGTTTCACATGTCTCTGACTCCATGTGCACAATGGGAGACAGTCTCCACATCCACGTGGTTTGTGCATGAACTTTGATGTTGTTGTGTGTCACAGACGTCCATGTCTGTCCTGCAGAGGCTACAGGGGTCACTACCTGTGGGTGTCATGTTTGTTTTTCTGACGTGTACATGATACGCCATGTCATGCCAGTGTCCATGTGGCAAGACAGGGTCCCTGGGAATCTACCTGTCAATGAGCTGTGATGCCTGTGGAGCATCTGTCCAGACATGTCACTGTGGTATGTGTGTGGAACGTGAGAGCAGTAAATGGGTACTGTGACACAGCCTAATGGTTTCCCATAGCACACCCTGGAACCTGTTGTCAACACTTGTTGAACAGAGATGTTAGATGATGTCCATGTAGGTGCCATATATGTCCAAACAGAACGACACACACATCAAGTACTTGTGTTTGTTAATGATGTATCATGTGAAATTGAGTATGGTGAACGGCACATAGGTGGGGTGACTGACAATCTTGCTTTCTTCACCTATGCACTGCAGGGCTCCTGCTGTCCATCGACCATTCCCAGACCTGGCAACGATGGTGGAACGTGACAGCATCCGACGGTACCGCTTCACCAGGCAGCTGATTGAGGATTTGGCAGTGCGGTTGGACCCACATTTGCAGCCAGGCCGTCCGTATCCTACAGCGCTGACCCCCAAGGTGAAGGTGATGGCAGCCCTACACTTCTTTGCCACCGGTACCTTTCAACACACTGTGGCGACTGCCGGTGGGATGTCACAGACTATGTTCAGCCGTGTGCTACGCGATGTTTTGGGGGCAATGTTGAGATACCTGAACCAGTACATCTATTTCCCAACACGTCAACGACTCACTGACGTCAAGAGTGACTTCTATGCCCTGGGGAGGATGCCACATGTAATTGGCTCCATTGATGGGACACATGTGGCTTTGATACCACCACAGGCACATGAGCAGGCATACCGGAACCGTAAACATTACCATTCGATCAATGCTCTGGTGGTATGTCTTGCAGATATGACCATCACACATGTGTGTGCCCGTTTCCCCGGTTTGGCACATGATGCCTACGTGATGAGGAGTAGTCGCATCCCGAGGATGATGTCACAGATGCCGAACCAGCGTGCCTGGCTTGTTGGTGTGTACTGACTTTGTACCATTGTGTGTGTTCTGCTATGTTGTTTTCCGCACACATTTTCAAATAGGCTAATGTGCAATTGTCTGTCTGTAGGTGACTCGGGATACCCCAACATGCCGTGGTTGCTGACACCCCTCAGGAACCCTGTGACACCAGCCAGATGCGCTACAATGAGGCACATGGTCGGACAAAGAGGGTGATTGAGCGGACCTTTGGTCTCCTGAAGAGCCGCTTCCGCTGCCTGGACAAGACAGGAGGGGCCCTCCCATATGCCCCAGCAAAGGTGTGCAAGATTGTCATCGTCTGCTGCATGCTACACAACCTGGCAGTGCGGAAGGAGTTGCCTCTCATCCTGGATGACGATGACCAACGTCCACCACCTGTGGAAGATCCTGGCCTGGGTCACGATGCCAGTGAAGATGATGATGATGATGATGGTGATGTCCGCACACAGCTCATCACCAACTTCTTCAGCTGAATGTGAGTCTCCAGAGGGTTGTAATGTCAATGATTTGAGTTTGCATGATATGTGTGTGTGGTGCTCTGGTGCTGTTTGAGTGTGGCCATGTGCTACTTGACTGGATGCGTGCAGCGATGTGTCCTTGCAGGTGGTCTGTACTGCCCAACAGTGTTGACATGCTAACTTGGTTTTGTGTAGTTATCTCGTGACATGTATTAGACATGAGTATTGCCGTTCTGTGCTGTTCTTCAGTGGTTTTGACTGTGTGTCATGTCTGTCCTTCACAGGGTGCTGCCGGAGTTGTTTGATCAACTTGGATCCCACGAATCCATGATTCAACTTCCAAGGTGGAAGCAGTCGTTTCTCTACAGGTGATGTGCCACACACCCCTGGACTTTCTATCTTCTGCACTTTTTGACTTTGTGGCCACAGCCAGGTTGGATTAGCTAGCATTTGTAGTGAAACAACATGTTGCAAATGTGTAATAAACCTGTGCTTCACTTTGGGATGTGCGTTGTCTGTAGTCACACATCTGACTGACATTTGCTTACTGCACCTGTAGTCTAGTTGACACAGACTGTGAATAGGTGGCGTGTCTGTGCATTCCACTGTATTTAGTTGCAACATCAGTATAGGTGATGAGTCTGATGGCCCTGGTGTGTATGTGTTGTGTGGCCCTAGTGGTGTGTCTCCCTCATATGTGTCACGTCGCCATGACTGACATGACGGTGTTGGACTTGCTGTAGCAGTTAGCATGCACAGTGTCATTTTTCTGATCACCATCTCCATGACAGAGAGCACGTTGGAATCACAACAGAGGCAGATATGGTGTATTGGTGAGTTTATTTACATACAGGTGTGAGGATGGTGCACAGGATGGTGGGTGCTGTACATAGAAATTGGAATCCAAAGTTCCCATGTGATTCAGAAGTCTTGGTAGCTGAAATGTCCAGAGTAAAGTCCACAGTCATCTGATAAATTTGGCCAACTATAGCTCCCCATGTCATGTGGGAGAGTTGGGTTGGCTTCGAACGGGCGTGCAGTTTGCACACAGAGGAAAAGTTCCAGAACAGGTGTTGGCTTCCTGGGGGATGTAGATGGCCATCGGCCTCTCAGTTTGGCCTCCTCGGACGGCCCCTCTTCTTGGGGGGGGGGACCCTCAGGTGCAGGCTGCGGCGGTGCAGGGGACTCTCTGCCAGAGTCCTCCTCCCTCCCTGTGGCATTTGCAGTTGTTTCAGGTGCAGATGTTGTGGGCACACAGGGAGGTGAGGCCATGTTGGTGCTGATCTGGCGGGGGCATGTCAGTATGTCCCTAAGCACCGCTGTCAGTTGTTCCAATGTGTCCCACTTGGACTCCATGCCAGACATGCGTGTCTCGACATGTGACATGTGTGTCTTGACACGGGACATGTGGGAGTCCAAGCGGGCATGATGGGCAGCCTGCTGCTGTTGTATGTCCTTGAGGATCCCCACTACCTGGCTGACCTCTCCGGTGCTAGTCTGGTACGCATCCGCAATGCGTGCCAGTTGTGGGTCAACATGCAGTCCAGTCCCCTCTGCAAAGAGCGACCTATGTCTACCACCCCTCCCACCACCCCTGGTGACACGTGCAGGACCTGCGGTGGCACGCACAGGTGACCGTGGGCCCACTTGGGTGTTGTTCCTGGGCTCGTTGTCACCAGCTCCAGTTTGGGTCTGGGTCCCTGCGCTGTTGTCATCTGTGGTCCTTGGTCTGTCCGTGTTGGCAGGGGTGGCCTGTGTGTTGGCAGTTGTTGGAGGGGTGGGTGCAGGGGGTGCAGATGTTGGTCCTGCTGGTGCTGCATGATGACTCACACCGGAGGGTCCAGCTGGTTCTTCGCCATCCGAGGAGTGCAGAGGCTGATCCACACCAGTGAGCTCAGTGTTCCCGGAGCCTGGGACAGGGACTCCTCCTCGTCTGCTGCTGTGTCCCCATCATCACCTGTTTTGGGGAGAGACACAGATTGTATGGTATGTTTCTACTGGCATCAATTGTTCAAACACCTGACAGTTGTGACTGTACCTCTGGATGTGGGCCTGGACATTGCATTCTCCTAAATTGTGACAGTCAGAGAGTGATATTGGTGTAGCACATTGTCCTGCCAACCTGTGGCATGTCAATGTGAATGTTGAGGTGTGTGCATGACCAGCATTGGTGGTATTTGCTTGCCATCCAGGCCTCCTTCTCCCCCAGCCCAGTTATCCCACCATGAAGCGTGCTTCCATTGCAGGGAGTGCAAGTTGTCTTTCAGGATGTCAGTCAGTGGTGTCCTGCTGTTGGTTGTTGCACAGTTCCCAGCAGGGCCTTGTGCTCCCCCAGCAGTACCCAGTGTCAGCCATCTTGTGAGTCCTTTTCCACTCCCTGTGATGTGAGCATGGTTCAGGGTGGTGTTGATGGGCCAATTGTGAGGCTGACCAATATCTGTGACTACCACTCCCATCATGCTATTGCCTCCACCCCCTTTCCCAGCATGCCCATCCTTCCTTCCTTTTGACTCTGCTTCCCTGTGGGGTGGGGTGCCTGTGCTGACAGGATGGCTGGAAGTGTTGTCCTGGCAGTTGTTTGGCTACAAGTCCCAAGAGTGTCCCTGTGATTCACACAGCATAACCCAGGGTGGTGGTTCTTTGTGGGATCTTCAGTTAGGATGTGAGGCATTGCCTTCTCCCAGGTGGGTTATGTGGAGTTAGTGTTGAGGGTGTGTGTGAGGGGAGGTGCTTGTAACTATGGTCAGTGCTGTGAGTCCTCCTTCCCACCCAGCCAGATATCCCACCATGGAACGTGCTTCCATTGCAGGGAGTGCAAGTTGTCTTTCAGGATGTCAGTCAGTGGTGTCCTGCTGTTGGTTGTTGCACAGTTCCCAGCAGGGCCTTGTGCTCCCCCCAGCAGTACCCAGTGTCAGCCATCTTGTGAGTCCTTTTCCACTCCCTGTGATGTGAGCATGGTTCAGGGTGGTGTTGATGGGCCAATTGTGAGGCTGACCAATATCTGTGACTACCACTCCCATCATGCTATTGCCTCCACCCCCTTCCCAGCATGCCCATCCTTCCTTCCTTTTGACTCTGCTTCCCTGTGGGGTGGGGTGGGGTGCCTGTGCTGACAGGATGGCTGGGAGTGTTGTCCTGGCAGTTGTTTGGCTACAAGTCCCAAGAGTGTCCCTGTGCTTCACACAGCATAACCCAGGGTGGTGGTTCTTTGTGGGATCTTCAGTTAGGATGTGAGGCATTGCATTCTCCCAGGTGGGTTATGTGGAGTTAGTGTTGAGGGGGTGTGTGAGGGGAGGTGCTTGTAACTATGGTCAGTGCTGTGTGTCCTCCTTCCCATCCAGCCAGATATCCCACCATGGAACGTGCTTCCATTGCAGGGAGTGCAAGTTGTCTTTCAGGATGTCAGTCAGTGGTGTCCTGCTGTTGGTTGTTGCACAGTTCCCAGCAGGGCCTTGTGCTCCCCCCAGCAGTACTCAGTGTCAGCCATCTTGTCAGTTGTTTTCCACTCCCTGTGATGTGAGCATGGTTCAGAGTGATGTTGATGGGCCAATTGTGAGGCTGACCAATATCTGTGCCTACAACTCCCATCATGCTATTGCCTCCACCCCCCTTCCCAGCATGCCCATACTTCCTTCCTTTTGAGTGGACTTCACTGTGTGTGAGTGTGACAGCAATGGCAAGATGGCTGACAGTGTGTCTTGTTGTTTGTTGGTGCCCAGTTCCCATCAGGGCCTTGTGCTCCCCACAGCAGTACCCAGTGTCAGCCATCTTGTCAGTTGTTTTCCACTCCCTGTGATGTGAGCATGGTTCAGAGTGGTGTTGATGGGCCAATTGTGGGTGTGACCAATATCTGTGACTACCACTCCCATCATGCTATTGCTACACTGACTTCACCAGCATACACAGAAATCCTTCCTTTCAGTGAGCTTCCCTGTGAGGTGGTGTTCTAGTGGTGGGTAAATATCTGGGAGTGTTTGTTGGTTCTATTTGTGCCACTGCCTTGCTGTATTTGTTGTTAGGTTTGTACATTTCATGACACAGTTACATGTCACTATGAGATGGCAGGTATTGTGTTTGTCTGACTAGCAGTCACATCTTGGGATGAATATCTTTTGGTTGCTGTGTATTTGCTAAGGGTGCATGGTTTTCCTATCCCCTTGACTGTGATGTGTGTGTTGTCACACCATATTGTGTATATTAGTTGTGTACTCACCAGGCTCTGGGATGTCTGTTAGTCCGTATACGCTCACTGGTGGTAGGATGGCCCGCACCTTCTCCTCCCAGGGCCTGAGGTATACTGGTTTTGCAGGAGGGCCACTGCCGGTGTGCTGGCTGAGGAGGTAGTCCTTTTAGGTCGAGCCTCGAGTAGCGCGCAAGCGCTGCTTAGAGGCGAAGACTTATTGTAAGTGAGTTTTCAAAGCAGTCCAAGAAACGCTCGTGCGTCGTGGCTGGCCTTTTGAGATGGGTACGCGCGGCAAACATGTGTTTCCAATTATCGTGCCCAGACGCGGGCGCGATAAGTGGAAACACATGTCTGCCGCGCGTACTCATCCAAAGGCCAGCCACGACGCACGAGCGTTTGGGACTGCTTTGCAGGCTGCCGCGCTCGCTCGCCCCCGCTCCTCCGTGCTTGTTTTGTTAACTTTAGATTGGTACAAGAGATGTTATCATCTTTAATTGGTGCAGTTCGAGGGAGGCGGCAATGAATTAGCCACGGCCTTATATGTGTGTGCTCAGTGGCGGTCAGCCTTAACTGATTGGGAGCAGAGACAATGCTGACTCACTCACCCCCCCTGATGCACACACTGTGCTTGGTGAAGCCTCAGTGGTGACTCATTGTCTGCTGATAGGTGAATGGAGCCCTGAAGGCATATAAAAATACAAGAACAGACATAACATAAAAGGGCATAAAAGAGTATCAAAAGAACCACAGCTCTCAAATTTTGAGAATTCTAAGGAGTGAAAACTAATAAACATATTTCATAACTTCACAGGAGCATAGGAAGTGGCGTCACCCTCACGTTTACATCAGTGACAACACCAAAAATTACTTCGATGAAAGGACAATGTAATTAAAATAAATATCAAATGAGAAAAATTACACCACAACCTCATTAAAGTGGACTACCGGCTTATAGAAATAGTGGAGCAGATCTGTGATGTGTCCAAAGCGGTCGTACTATGAAGCGCTCTATAGGCGAGCTCCCATGAGCGGTTTCGCCCGAAGCACAGGTGTGAAAAGCCCCCAGGTGGTGGATTTAACCAAATTCTACATATATGAGTCTCTCAGGGAAAGTACGTTTTTTAGTTGTTGCTTGCGGTTCTTCTTACCTCGCCTCAGGCTTCTGTAATGCTGCACGGGCTGCTTTGGATGCGCATATATTCAAACTACTGTGACGACCTTAGCATTAGAAACAAATCGTTGGCAGTTGAGCACAGCATTGTAGAACAGAAGGCACGCTTAGCGCTTAAACAAGATAACAGGAACACGCTGTTACTGTGGACAGGGGCTTGAATCAATCAATCACCGAACAACGCGCAGTCTTTTTGCTTTTCCGCCTCCTCTAGTTAAGAAATGCACAATTTGGCACGAGGCGCTCGATGTACTAAGGTTCTTTCAGGAGTGTATTGTGCGCGCGCTCTGCCGCTCTCCGCCCACAGCCTCTCTGCTGCCCTGGGTCGGTAGTTACAGCTGATTGAATTGTTTTGGAAGCGCGGCGGCGCTTCTGTAAGGAGGGAGTGTTTGGAAGCCTCCAGCCATGCACATACTGTACTTTGGAGCCGATGCCATACAAAACAAATAGCTCAGTGGCGACGGCTTTGTGTCTCCTCCTATCTTGGTCCTCGCGCTTATTATTTATTTATTGCTTATGCAGTTAACGCCTCAGTTAGTTTGTCGAACGAACGTTTTTGTTCCATGAAAATTAATTTGGTCCTGACAGCATAAGAACAGTTAAGAGGTGGCAGTATTTCTTTTTTTTTTTTTAGTGGATGATATTTTTTGGGGGGGGTTGGGGGTTGTGGAAGAGGCGTGGAACGTATGAGGCGAACAATGAAATATATACTTTAGATGCATAGTAGTTTCTTTCTCCCCTTTGCAACTAGCACAGGGTTTTCCCACGTCATCACACCTGCAAATGAGATATGTGACCCTTGTTCCCATGCACACTTTCCTTATTATATTTTGTGTGCAATACCAAGGTATGGAAGAGCACCTTCACGAATACGAAAGCAAACATCGGCAGAGCCAGTGGCTTTAATCTTCCAAAGCAAGTGATCACATGCATTCACAATTTTCATGCATGCATTCAGGGCTTTAAGTGGGATGAAAAAACTGAGGGTTTGTCTCTCAAAGGGGCGTGGCCTATGTAATTTAGGGCATGGCTTAAAAACACCTAAGCTAAAAACCTGTACTTAGCAGTGTGCTGCCCGACTGGTATTTTGCTGTTTCTGTTATTGCATCCAAATATATAATACAGCAAGTAACATTATACATACAACAAGCCAGTACTATTGGCTTTGCCAATGGTTATTTGTTGCATAAGCTAAATAAACAACAACTGTGGCTTCGTTGTATATAATACTGAAAATGCTTCAGTTCTGAAATGATGAGACTATGAAAGTACTAAAACCTGTCTCTTCGAAGTTACATCAAAGGCAATGAAGGGTGGTACTGCTGCAGAGTTAAGATTTTTTTTTTCACACTGAGGGCAAAAATGGAGAGCCCTATAGGGACCCGTCTCAGTACCTGTTTTTAAAACTACTGGTGCTGAGCACCGGCAGGACCCGGCCCACTTAAAGCCCTGCATGCATTCCAACAGGAGCCTGAAAGGAGGAATGCTATACCAAATAGTCAACAGCATGAGGAGAGAGAGTAATTCTCCTTTGGGTGGGGCCAAAATCCCACTCTAGATATATTTTAAAGGATTGTTAACAACGTATCTTTCGAATGGATGCGAGGTCAAGACAGACTTCAAATGAAGCCACCTCCACTGAGGCACAAGTGAGTTCACTGTCTAAGGCTGTCCAATTGGTAGGATGTATTTTGCCCTTGGTACTGAAATGAAGCACAAAGAAGCCTCCAGAACTTTAAGAAGGATTGGCATAGCCTATAGGTCTCGCCTTTGGGACCTTATAAGTGTTTAGCCATGCAACAGTTGATGTTGTTGCACCAAGGATATTGTGCTGGATAACTAAACACTTATAAGGTCCCAAAGGCGAGACCTATTGGCTATGCCAATGCTTGTTTAGTAGGTCCCGGACCCTCCTGCGCACATCATACCACCTGTTCTGGATGTCTTCCTTTGTGCGCAAACATGGTGAATGTGCGTTCACCCTGTCGACAATCCTCGCCCACATCTTGGTTTTCTGCGACATGGGGGTCTGTTGTACCAATGTACCAAACAACTGTGGCTCTACCCTGAGGATCTCATCTACCATGACTTCCAATTCACTGTCTAGGAACTGATGATTCTTCTTTGAGGGCATGGTGATGGGTGGTGGTGGTGATTGATGTGTGTGTGTGTGCAAGTGGGGGGGTGTGAGTGTAGGTTTAGCTGGGTGTGTGTGAGGGTGCTATTTGTAGGTGTGGTAATGGTGTGTGGCTTGTGTGATGTATGAGCTGTGAGTGTGTCTGTGGTTGCTGTGTGATGGTGTTCTGTGCTGGAAGATCAGTGGAGTTTGCAAAGGATCGTGGTAGGGATTTGTGGCCTTTATATAGGTGGAGTTGGAGGTGTGTCCTTGTTCCATTTTTTTTTCCTCCCTGTATTTATTGGCTTTGTGGTTGCTTGTTTGGCCCTTTTTTTAAAAGAAATTTCCTTGGTGTTTTTGGTGCATGTAGGAGTCATTCTTGTGTCCGAGTAGGACACTGCAGTTGTCTGGTGCGATCTTGTCCGACTCGTTCCCGCTGTGTGTCAGCTAGGTTTCATATGCGGCGTACGAGTCGGTCGCGGAGTATTGGGTTGCTTCGGCTGGGTTTTGTATGCGTGTCGGTCGTACGGCTTGTGCTCCGGGCGAGTCGGTCGTGTTTTGCACGCACAGCATCGTACTACGCGGGTCGGAGTTCGCGGGTACGTTTCGTTCGGGTTCAATTCGGGTGCGTGTCGGTCGGTTCGTTTCGCGTGATTTCCCGGCCGGATGGCTTGTTTACGTCCAGCTCGGTCGGTCGTTTTGTATTCCGTCCGAGTCGGTCGGATTTCACATGCATTTCATCGTACTACCCGGGTCGTACGGCGCCGGTCCGAGTCGGTCGGACTAAATTCCCGTACCGAGTCGGTCGGTATTTTTTCCGGCCCGAATCGGAATCGGCCCCTAGGTCTGTGTGAAATATCCAGTACACTGGCATAATCTTGATTGATTTCAGTATTTTCATGTTACATTTGTTACATAAAAATCCCAAATTACATTATTGCACTATGTCATGTAATTAAGTGCATTTTGAGGCAAAATCTTTGCATGAGCACACAGTAACAATGCACATGACCATAACACGAGCGTCTGCTGTTTTTGGTGTTTGTAATTTCTGCACTATATTTTTTGTGTGAAATGCATACTCAAATTTAAAATGAACACAAAGATGCATTTTTCTCTAAACTATAGTGCCAACTGCCAGTCTTGCAATTTGTGTAATTTTGTACAATTTTCCTGAAACTCTTCTTAATTATGCCAAAGCAAACTATACAAATTTAGCACACCCCAAGAAAAACCGTGGAATACCGTCAGAATTCTCTGTCACTCTGATGCTTCCCAGCACTTGATTGGTCCAGCAGAACTCATGCAGTGTAGAATTCCACTGCACCAGTCAGGTCTTGGTGTATAGGCTTCAGTGCACACTGCAGGGTCTCTTGAGGGCTTTTCTGTGTCTGCCTCAGTAGAGTGATGCAGACTCTGCCCTGGTTGTAGCAGATGGCTTTACATTATCGTGTCTCATCTTATTTGCACCCACTTTTTACTGATCATTGTCTTTCTCGGGCATGGGCACCTCCAGTGCTCCCTCTAGAGAAGTTGTTCAGATCTCTCACTCAAAATAGGGTCAAGGTACATTTTCCTGGCAGGCTGGTAGACCTCCCCAGGTCTATGGTCCCAGACTTGCCAAGGGAGTTGGCAGTATTTATCCTAACCCTAGAACACAGAGTTTCTTGGTTGCCACTGATGTGTTGGCCCTGGATTATGGTAAGAAAGTCCTTGCACACTAGGTAAAAGTTTCTGTTCCTTCTTTATATACTAAAGTTTCAGGTAGTGTTTGCCTTTGCAAACAGTCAGCTTGATACTGGTTTTGAGTAGTTTATGCCTTTTAGTTATTCTACTCAGACTGGAACATTATTTATTTCCAGGTGTTGGAAGGAAACTAGGATGGAGCTGAGATTCTCAAATTAGGGAAGACCAAAACAAGGGCATTAAAGACAGCACTTTGTTCCATTTAACTACTAGTTAACAATGGGGCAGGGTAGGGCAGGAGGAGCTATCCATGCTTCAAAGAGGCGCTTTGTCTTCCCTCCTCCATAGCCAAAAGTCTGGTCCACATCAAAGGATCTCTGGAATGTCCTGGAGGATTTCTGCAATTCACATTGCTGTCTGGGGCTGTCTCCACCCTTCATTTTGTGTACCACGTGGATGTAGGAAATCAAAATAGCATCCAGGGTAGCTACAGCCACATGTGGCAAAAATGTTCCATTCGCCCCGACATGTGTCTTCTGGTCAGGGAACGTGTAGACCATCTTAAAAAGTGCAGAAGAGGCCAATAAGTGACTCTCCCTGGTAGAGATAGCCACTACAATCTTATCACTGCTACCACTGTCAGTCCTCTACTGCCCAGTGAGCTGACAGTAGTCACACTCAAAAAAGAGATTGCACATGGTGTGCCCCTCCAGACCACAGGGCCCCGTTTTGGATTACAATCCATGTCACAAAAATGTGTCAAGTGCACAGGCATGATTTCTGTGTGTGCTGAGGTAGAGTCAAAAATCTAGGGAACCTGCAGTGATGAATTTGAGGCAGGGGCACACTCTCTCCAGAGCCATGTGGAGGATCTTTCTCTATCCAAGCAGCCATAGATCGGATGTGTTCAACTGAGGTGACAACATTAACAGACTTCTAAAGCAGGTGTTAGCTTCTCTCTGAGCAAATCTGCGTACAGAGTTGTCAAGAAGCATAACTGATTTTGTTAGTTCTTTGTTCTCCAGCAGAGATCAGAATTTTGCAGCCCCTCAATGTGGATTCCCAAAATCCTATCAGAATGGTTAGATGCCTATGCAAGGGAAGGCTATATGAAGGATGCCATGTCCTCAAATGCAACATATGCGTTAACCTCCATTGAGTGCTGCAATCTTTTTGTCTTTAGGAAGGACACCATCCAGACAGGTGAACCTCCATCTTGTGCTGCAAATATTGTGTCCTAGGGAAGGACTTTAGTCAGACAGCACATATGCACAAATTCTTTTAAAACACGAACACAGCAAGTCTTAGTCACATATGTCAATTGACTACATTCATTGAGGGGATGTGAGAAACATTTATGGGTACTAACCAGAATATACATTGAGAGTGTTATTATACCCTTCTCCTGCATGTGCAGTTAAAAGGATTGTGTCCCTCAGTAGGATCTCTACTGCCAACAACCACTGGCATGTGTGCATTAGCTACCCTCTACTGCAGTGGTTCCTAACCTGTGATCCAAGGACCCCTGGGGGTCCACAAGGCCTAATTAGGGAGTCCGTGACTGTGCCAGAAAATTAAATAATATTAAAATTAAACCATTAAAGTTGATAATGTATATACAAATGAAGCAAAATTGAAAAAGTGAAATTCTTTTCTATATTTGATTGTGAATTAAACAAAATATTTCAATATTTTAGCATTTGTATGGTGTGAACTTTTTTTGTATATTATTCTGAAGTTCAACTCACAGAAATTGCTTAGGCCGGGGGTTCCCAGCATCCAATAAAGACACAGTGGGTGTCCCCTGATTCCAGTAATGATTCAGTAGGGATCCCTGTATTCCAATAATGACTCAGTGGGGGCCCTAGGATTCCAGTAATGAATCAGAGGGTGGCCATAGAAGTCAAAAGATTAAGAACCGCTACTCTACTGCATGTGGAAGTACACCTATTGATCATCTCCAGTTCAGCCAGCAGAGCACTATGCTCTTTTAGTGATGCAATACATTTGGAGCACTTCTAGTGGGTTCTTAGACGTCAAGCCTTCTAGTGTAAGAATACATAGACAATAAGAAAATTTAACAAAAGTGCAGGCCAACAGTTATATGCACGGTGTGAACACTCCTGCCTCTACACTGTGTATTTTGAAGGATTACAAGTATCTGAATGTTGAGACATGGCTGCCTGTCTGGACCTTCGTTAAGATCTATATTTTATGGTCCGTGGTCTGGCTCTCAAAACTTGGATTTTTATGTGTTGTTTGTCCACTGTTTCAACACATTTCAGGTGCCTATGGGAAAGCTTTTGTTTTTGCAGTCCTTTCTCTTGTGTTCTTTACCTAGTTCTTGTATTAGGATTAGTACATACCCAATCAAATGTATACTTATTTCTTTTTTAATTAGATTAACTAGTATTGGTTTACAATTACTTGAGCACCATTTATCTCAGTAGTGAATAAATATATCAGCTGTTTTTTCTTTCAATACACTACAAATATCATAACATAAATAACAGTCTGCTCATATGAATGAGGACCTAGGCATTTAAAAAAGGTGTTGAACATGTTACAGTGTGGTACATATGCTGCAGAGAGACTACATAAGTGTGAATTCATTTGCAAGGTTAGGGTCTCTAGTGGTAAACACATCCGATATAGTAGCCTATCTCATAGCGTTTTCACCATTATTTAGAACGACTCCTAGAAACATTGGAAGAAGACTCCTGTTTGTGTGCACAAGCCTGGAGAGGAAGAGCAAATAAATGTGCCTGAAAAGAACGGATTAAATGAAGTGATTACAAAAGAAAAGAAATATTGAATTATAGATGGGTAACCGGGAATAATAGGGATGTTTTTTACCGTGGGTGTATGAGTGACATCAGCTATACAGGGGCAGACACATAATAGAGGAGCCATACATAGCATAGCCTCTCCTCCCTATCTGAAATGCAAAACAAAAAATAACTGTGCCTCCTTCCAGTCTGCCCTAACATCCGCTGTGCCTTCTATCTTTCCCCCCAAAGTTGTGCTCCCTGCTCTCCATTGGAACAAAGCTGCCCTGTGCTTAAAGGATCTCAGGGGGCCCTGTCACAGTGGCCGGCAATTCTCTTATTACTGAGCAACAGTAGGAAACAACCATTCGCAACGGTGTACTACAAAATGATGGAGCCCCCCTGCAGATTGAGATGATGGGCCGCTGAGTATTCCATATCTCACAGATATTCATTGGTGTTAGAAATGTAGTCTCTAGTTGGCAGAGGTATGCACCCTGTCCAAGTAGGGACCACCACTCTAGTCAGGGTAAGCTAGATCCACACTAAAAGATAATCTGTGCTAACTGTCTTGTAGCTTGACACAGAGCAGTCAGACTTATCTAAAGAGGCAATGTGTAAAGTATTTGGGCAACGCACACAGTAACACAATGAAAACACCAAAAAAAGACTCCTATATGTTTAGAATTATAGACAACAATTTTTTTTAATAAATCAATACCAAATTCACAAGAGTTGTGAATTTTTAAAGAATAAAAAAGAGTTTTAGCACTTTGAAGCGGTAAGTGCCAATGGGGGGCAAAGTCAACAGTTCAAGCCGACTGCAATGGAGTGCAAGCTATGGATAGGAGCCACGCAGGTCCAGTGAACAGAGTACCTTGATCCTGGTTGCAACAGTTAGCTGCAGGGTTCAGACGAGTGATGCGTCGATGTCAAGCCCTGCAGTCAAGGCGATGCACCGACTTTCTTCATGCAGTGGTGGCGATGCATCGGGTCTGTTGAGCGAAGCACCGGTTCTGAATGCGGCGGTTCTGAAGGCGATGCGCTGGGTGAATCCAAGCTGGAGGGGCGATGCATCGATCTTCACGCAGTGGCGACAATGCTTTGGTTCCGAAGCGGCGGTTCTGGATGCGATGCGGCAGTTCCGAGTGCGATGCGCCGATTCTACTACTGCAACAGGGTCGATGCGCCGTTTATTCTACACACAGACTGGAGATGCCTCAATTTCTCTTGTACAAGTATCTGGGTTCAATTCCAGTGAACCAGGTACAGGAGCAGGGGTTGAGACTTTGATAGCCCTGAGTATCAAGCAACAGGAGGCATGCCAATGAGTACTTGGAGATCACTTGGGATGCAAGGCAGTGTCCAGCTCTCCTCACCATGGCAGAAAAGCAAGCCTTCCAGGTAAGCAGTGCAGCAGACTGCCAGTCCTTGATGCAGCACAGCAGTTCTTCTGACAGAGTCCAGTTGTAGGTCCAGAAGTGTCTGTTTTGGTGGGGTCAGGGACCCAGTAGTTATACCATGTTGTGCCTTTGAGGTGAAGGTGACTTCAAAGAAGGGTCTTTAAAATGCAAGAAAGCTCTTTCTTCTCAACCCATGTTGCAGACTATCAGAAGGGGGTAATCAGCCTTTGTGTGGGGACAGGACACTACCTATTCAGTTGGAAGTGTCAGTTCCTCCCTCCCTTCTTGCTCAGGAAGGACCATCATAATGCAGATGAGTGCTCAGACACACCTAACCTTCCCGTGTTTGTGGCTGTCTAGAGGGAATGCACAAAGGGAAGCTATCACCCACCCCAGACGTGTATTGGAGACAGGCTGCAGACACACAGAGCAGTGAGAGCAGAGAAAACCCCATTTTCTAAAAGTAGCATTTCTAAAATAGTAATGTTAAATCCAACTTTATTAGTTAAGAGGATTTATCATTACCATTCCAATGATATAAAACATGATACAGCTACTCCTTTCTAATCAGGAATTACAGCTTAAAAAGTGTATTGAGGAATTCCCAATGTTAACCTATGAGAGGAGTAGGGGCCACAGTAGTAAAGAAATGAATTTGGGTGCTTGTCACTACCAGGACATGCAAAACTTAAAAGTACATGCCCTACCTTTTAATTGCACAACACCCTGCCCTATGGGCTACCTAGAGCCTACCTTAGGGGTGATTTATGTGTAATAAAAGGGGAGCTAAAGGCTTGGCAAACGGTTTTAAATGCTAAGTCGAAGTGACAGTAAAACTGCACACAGAGGTTGTGCAGTGGCAGGCCTGAGATAGGTCTGGAAGGCTAGTTTTGTGGATGGCACAATCAGTGCTGCAGCCCCACTAGTAGCATTCAATGTATAGGCCCTGGGTGTGTGGTAGACCACTTTACAAGGGATTTATAAGTAAATTAAATATGTCAAACAGGTATAAACCAATTATACCATGCTTAGAGGAGAGGGCACCTCCACTTTGGCACTAGTCAGCAGTGGTAAAGTGCTCAGAGTCCTAAAGCCAACAAAAAGAAGGTCAGACAAATAGGAGGAGGAAGGCAAAACGTTTGGGGTGACCCTACAGAGAGGGCCATTATCCAACAATTGGCCTTTGGCTGAATGGTTAGTGCGCCTGGATTGTTGGGAGGCCCCCTGACCATTTATCCATTGTTAATGGTGCTCAGTGAGAGCCCCACTTATTAAGGGGTTCCTTCTCTGTATCCTTGCTTGGGTGCATTAAAACCCTGTCACTACAATAAAAAGACTTTGTACAAGGAGAGAAATTAAACCGTGAAATCGAGTGCATGACTGTGTTTGGCAAATTATAAAGTTTATCCAATTTAAACCGAAATCATGGAAAATGGTGCTCTGTTGCAGTCCACTGCAATCTGAAAAGGTAGATCTAGCATCAAGCACTGCTCAGAGATCTGCAAGCATAAAGACCTTCGAGGCAATGTATTTTGGGAAATGCATTTTTGATTCCAAATAATGGTTTAGGGTTGATTCAGGGTACCGAAGTATCCCAAGGGAGGACGGGAATTTCAGTCTGTTAAGGAAAGGCAAACTCAAAATTGAGACCTCCAGAAAGAGGAGATTAGCATAATGAACACGATCTGAGATGTTGAATTGATAGTTGCGATTAATTTTTTGGGTGAGGTCAGGGGATGTCAGCAACACATTTGCATGAACCTTTAAACCTGAACAACACATATCATGCATATTAACATAAAACAAACACTCAATATATGTGCCAATCAGTTAAAACACACAATTCCATCAGGGGCATACCTTGATTAATAAGGCGGGGGTGGGGCGAACTTTGGATTTTTCAACTATATAGGGGCCGATTCCGATCTCGGCCGGTGGGGCTCCGAATCGGATTCGGCTTAACCGGATCCGATTCGGAGCCCTATTTCCCGACCGATTCGTACGCGCGTCCGGACGAGCGAGTACGATGCGAAATCGCCGACCGACTCGTTCGGGCGTCCCAACCGCTCCGACCGACTCGTTCCCGGGTCGAACCGCACCGACCGACTCGCTCGGACACGACTCGCACCGCGCAATGGAGACGTTCCCCGGCCAGGTAAGTACGATGCGCGCAGCGAGCAGTCCGACCGACACGTGCCGTCCGGCTCGAATGAGCAGTCGGAGCCGTACTTCGGGGGTCCGTGTCGGACCCCCCTGTACTTTTAGCCGCGTGAGTCGCACACAGGGGGGACCCATGGGTCCCCCTACCTGTGCGTGTACGGCGCGAGTTGCTTTGCCGCGTACCCGCTGTAGGGGCGCCCTTGTTCGCCTCGCACCCATTGAGGCAATGGGAGCCCGCGTCACGCGTTGTACGACCGGCTCCCATTGACTTCAATGGGAGTCCGACCGACTCGAGTACGATAGCATACGGACGCATCGTACTCGTTCGGTCGGGCTGCACGGGTCCGATTCGGTCGGAAATCTCTCCAGGTCCGGCTCGGTCGGAGAGATTTCCGGCCCGAATCGGAATCGGCCCCTTAGTGTTAAGACACATTATATCACAAACAGGGAGCATAAGAGAGGCCTAGGGGACAGTGAAAAGGGAGAGGAATGCAGACTAGTAGGGATAGTAAGTGCGAGTAATCACAATATTTTGTAAAATAAATGAAATATTTGAAGACTTTCAAAACAGAGAGAGATGGTGAATGGGTATGCGTGTTTGTCTCTCTGTTTGTAAAACGTCCTGGTGAAATCCAACAGGCACGTCACCATACCCGACTGAAAGTACCTGTACCCAACTATTTACTATAAAATGCATTTATTAGGGGGGGGCTTAACACCCCGAACTCCTCCCTTGAAGCTACGCCCCTGAATTTCATAATCTGAAACCCTCAGCCCTAAAATTGTGGCAGAATATTTTAACACTCATTTGGAGTGGTCTGTTTCACGTGCGACTAATTGTAGCATACGATAAAATCCAACAACGTGTTCAAAACAGCGGCGGTCGGCACAGGTAAGCGCGGTGGGCGGTGGGGTGGGGTGGGATTGGGGCAGGGCAGGGTGGGAGTGGGAGTGGGAAGTCGACAGACGATGGAATAGGTATAATTAAATAAATAAATAACACCTATTCCATCGTCTGTCGACTCCTCCCGCCGCGGCCCGCCTCACCACCCCAGCCCGCTTACATGTGCCGGACGCCACCGTTTCCAAATTTATTGAGTGCCAAATACATGGCCTATTACAAGTTTTGCCTGCAAAAAGGGCCAAAACATACGGATTTTGTTACATATTGCACCAAAATACGCATGATTGTATTTTTTTCTTAGAACTCCCTCCTGCATCACCCCCTCACAGGGTGGTAAAAATGACAAGTTTGACCTGCTGAAATGCTCCTGTGGTTCAAAGTGTTATTCCACCTGGTACGTACCAGGTGCAATAAAAAACGCACAACTCATAATTCAGATATGTCTAGCAGCAGGAGTTTGGGAATTTTATGGGCCACCCGTAATGAATGCTGAAAGTATAAAATACATATTCACCCTTTTTATTATTCTTAATTTGCAACATGTGCAGCAAAATCTACAACGCACGCTGAATATTTCCAGAAGTGAAAATGTTGTGGGTGTTATTTCCATGCAAAACCACGAGTTTCGTTCTCTCATCAGTATTCATGGTAGCACGCCTTAAAGGCCGCATTAGAAAATAGAGGAAAAACACGATTTCATCTTGTGGAACTAGAATACTTAAGAGAAGATTTATATTGGGTAAAAAATAACGTTGGATCCCTGTTATGGGGAAGCAATTATCTAACATCTGCACTGCATTACCTTTTCAGTAAAATTATTGTTGACTGTTGTTTTTCCTCTTGTTATCTCATCAAAAACTAAATTTGGCATGCAGTTTGTTAACTGATAAATGCTCTTGTCCACTCAACAACCAGACACGTTTTGTCAAAGGCCTATTGCTGTACTGATTTAATCTACGGCTTCCTTCGCTTCATTTATTTGTTCAAAGCAGTTCTTTCCTTCTCCCTAAAGTACAGTTGTTTTTCAAGTTTGTTGAATCTTCTGGAAAATTGATTCGTAAACATTGAGTTCCCATTGTAATGGCGTCGGCTGTCTGTTTGCCTGTAGGCCAAAACCGATGTGGTATTTTTCTTTCTCTTTGGTTCTGTCAAGGTTGGTTTTGAAGCAATGTTTCCAACGAGTACGCAATGCGAATGAGGCGGGCTGCATCGTTGAATTTGACTGATTCTGCTGAATAGCTTCTGCCTAAAAGAACTTTTTATTCCCTCGCCTGACCACATTCACTCGTTTTCTTGTTTGCAGAATGCCCCACATTTGTTTTGCTTTTAGCTATTTATTAATAAGGCTCCCAGTTGTCCTTTTTTATTGATTTTTCCAGGTAAATATAGACAGAAAACGAAGTATTTCCTGTCTATATTTGGGTATGGGATGGCCTGTCATTGTAGACTATGGCATGGCTTGTCGTTGTATACTGTGGTGTGGCCTGTTATCGTATAGTGTTGTATGGTATGGTCTGTCTTTTTCTTCATTTTTGAGTTACCCTGTAACACTCGTTACAACCAAAATGAAGGCCAAAGGTCACATCATAATAAAGTTTCCTGGTCTTGTGATATGTGCAGTTTCTTGGTGCCAAACTGCTATTATTTGTTTGCATTGGGCACAATACTCATATATTCTTGTGTGCCCACTCTCACAGAGGCACAAGCAGGCATGGTCATACAAAGAAATCCACACATTTTTAGGTTTCACCTGCACAGCACTTGCACTGTGCTTACAAAATCTCTTTTAAATAATAAAAAAAAATCTAAAAAGGGGCTTGGAGCCCACCCATTACTTACCTTTGCTTATCATTGGTTGGCTTCCACGTGGCTCTTATGTCGCTTTACTTACCCATTGGCTGCCTCCCACATGGGTCTTGTTTGCATGCTTCCTATTGGTCAGTGCCACCTCCTCGCCTCTGTCTTTCTTCTCGGTATCTGTGTCTTCATTCATTGTGTGGAGCTTGGACCAAATACTGCTCCTGTGGCCAGTGTCCTTCCACTGTCCACAACCTCCTGCAGGTCTGTTTTTTTAGTATGTTAGCAGCCCCTCTTCTTCACCCCTGCCCTCTGTTGTGTTTTGGCCCAGCCCTCTCCCTCTCCCACTCTCCGTTGTGTTTTGAACCTCCACCCCCTTCCTGTGTCCCTTGCCTTTTCAAACCACTACCTACCCACCACCGTGCTTTATTGCATTTTTAATCTACACCCCCACCCCCTCCCATTTCAATGTCAGACTCCCTGCTGACGCAGCGCTTTGAAGCATCCAACGGATGTTGCATCGACACGTCAACTAGGTGCACTCTTGCTCACCTGACCCCATCACACTCCACCCTCACCTTGCTCCAGCACCCCACCTTCTCCGCTGTTCTCCCAGCCACCTGGGGCTAGGGATAGCTGAGATTCTGAGGATGCCTTGCTGCGGAACAGGCTTCCAAACTGCTCTAGTGGCTACCAGACTAGAGTCACTCGGTGCATCCATTACAATTAAATCTCAGCAGAAGGCCTTTTCCTCCCTGGGGTAAACCCAAGCTCCCTGGGAGACAAGAGTCCCCGCCGAAGCAGCGCTTAGAAGAATCTGACGGATGTTGCACTGGCATGTCAATGAGGAGCTCTTGTTGCATAAAGCACCCACTCACCGGGCATTCGCTGTTGTTGGCTGAGTGTGCTTCTGCTCTTTTTCTACCACTATTAGGAGCCCTCACACATTCTTGTGTCGTAGGCAGACTACAGACTCTTGTATAAGCAGGCATCTCCTCAGCCTGTGCACGAACCTCCCTAAACAAGAGACATGGTGGCTTCAGAGCAATACCCCCAGTTTTACAGCTGACACCCACTTCTGCCCTCCTCAGCTAGAAAACTCTGCAAGGAGGATGTGGCGTAACGTCTAGAGCTGCTGACTGTGATTCTGGGCAAATCACGTAGGGCCACATGTATCAAATTTGGAAATTGTGATTACCTAATTCCGATTTTCTGAGAATTGCAGTTAGGTAAAACACAATTTTCAATGTATGAAACTCCATGAGTTTCATATACCGATTCCTAGTGGGTCACAAATCGACCTACCTCATTAATATTAATGAGGTAGATCGCAATTTGTGACCCCCTAGGAATCGCTAAAATCACGGGGATGGTGGCCTGCTGGGGTCAACAGACCACCATGTCTGTGATTACTTTTAAATAAAGCAATCTTTTTTTAAAATGCAGCTTGTTTTCCTATAAGGAAAACGGGTTGCGTTTAAAAAAAAAGTGAAAAGTTTTCTTTTCATTTTTTAAGAGCAGGCAGTGGTCCATGGGACCACAGCCTGCTCTTAAAAAACGTTTTTACAACCATTCCCATAGGGGAAGGGAACCCTTGAGGACCCCTTCCTATTTGCGAATGGATTACCACCTACTTGAAGTAGGTGGTAATATGTGAATGTTTTGCGACCGCATTCACAGTCACAAAACATTCATACATACCATTAGGATTTGCTATTTAGAAGGGACGCCCTAACCACGCCCCTTCCAAATACTGAATCGCAAACCCATTTTGTGAATCGGTAACAGGTTACTGAATCACAAAATATGGTTTGATACATGTAAAAAGCCTTTTTTGCGTTTTCAAACAGGCCAATTCTGTGAATCAGCCTGTTTGCGAACGCAAAATTGGTTGATACATGTGGCCCGTAATCTCTCCCATCGCTGTAAACAATGAATGATGACCTTGTGCAATGTGATTGGTGTTCATGAAATGCACTTCAATACCTTCGGGTCGAGTTCACGCTATATAAAACTGCATACCTAAATAAAGGTCCCTGAGAATCTATTTCTCTTTCATTACAGAATTAAACACTTTAAAAAGAATTCAGCAAAGGTGTAGTTTTTCCTCATTTAATTCACCACTGCTTACAAACCTTCTCCAGGTCTTGCAGAAAGGGGGTACTTTCATTTTTCTATACTGCTTCACGGCCTAGGATACTGCTGCCTACCAGTCGGGGTGTCCAACGTAGGCCCCTAAGGGCGACATCCATGCCAGGATTTCAGTGTACCCACGCAAAATTAATGGACATACAAGTAATATAATCGGAATTTATTTACTTAATAGGTGTTTATCCTGAAAGTTCAGCATGGGCCCAGCTTCCCTGCACCTACATTGGACACCCATGCTTAACTGGGTCCTTCACTCTGCAATGATAAATGTGGTTGTGTGGTTAATGCTTCCTCACAGGAGATGGTTTGGGATTTGGTTTCAAATACTATATACCACTGAAGGTATCTGATCCAAAAAAGAACAGAGTACTCAGAACAGGCATAGGGATTCTAAGGGAACAGTTCCAATATATAGACCATAAGCCAAAAGTATTGTAGCGTTTTTACAGTAGCACCAGTTACATTACAGAAGGTCGAATTGCTTTTTATTTATAGGCCAATCAATGCAAAATGTGTTGAGGTATTTCACCATCCATCATACAATGCTTTACATCCTTTCCCAATGGTTCCAGCGCCTACTACATTCTCCCCGCCTCACCACCCCCTCAAATTGCTTACCAATCCCCAACCGGTCGCGCTCTTTTTTATGTTTTTTATTTTTACTGACTTATATAGCGCAAACTCGACTCCAAGGTATTGAAGCACTTTTGCAAGAGCACCAGTTACATTACACAAGGCTGGACTACTTCTTGTCCATAGGGCTTTTTTTTACTTAAAGCCATGTTGAACATCATGTAAAAAAAATTGACAAAGTCAATAGATGTCAAATAGGTGAAACCTATTGGCTTTGCCAATGCTCGTTATAAATACCTTCTGAGAGTGTGTCCAGAGTCTCTCTCTTCCTCACACACAAACGCACCCACAAGGAGTCAAACACTCACACAAGCAGACAGACACTCATCAAAAGGTTCCCATAGGATAGAAGACACTTTTTTACTCCTTACCTCCCATGGCTTTCGTAATTACCATCTTAGCAGGCTGCCTGCATTCCCGTGTGTGCACAAATGCACACGATAGTGTGAATGTGATTGGCAGTGCGGGGCTTAAATGGACCCTGCTCTATCAATCACAGCATGCAGTTAAATTTCCAACACCCTGCCATCCCTGATAATAATGCAAATGAGCGACTGTTGAATGATTCAGTAGATGCTCAGCGCAAGGCAGAGTGGAAGTCAGAGGGCCCGATTCACAAAGGTAAACTTTGATGTTTGGTCTAAACTTAGACTAAGGGGCCGATTCCGATTCAGGCCGGAAATCACTCCGACCGAGCCGGACCCGGAGAGATTTCCGACTGAATCGGACTCTAGCAGCCCGACCGAACGAGTACGATGCGTACGCATGCAATCGGACTCGATTCGGTCGGACTCCCATTGAAGTCAATGGGAGCCGGTCATACAACGCGTACGCGGGCTCCCATTGACTCAATGGGTGCGAGGCGAACCAGGGCGCCCCCTACAGCGGGTACGCGTTGATGCGAATCGCGCCGTACATGCACAGGTAGGGGGGGGACCCATGGGTCCCCCCTGTGTGCGACTCGTGCGGCTACAGGTACAGGGGGGTCCGACACGGACCCCCAAAGTCCGGCTCCGACTGCCCTTTGGAGCCGGACGGCGCGAGTCGGTCGGACTGCTCGAGGCGCGCATCGTACTTGCCCGGCCGGGGAACGTCTCCATTGCGCGGTGCGAGTCGTGTCCGTGCGAGTCGGTCGGAGCGGGTCGGACCCGCGTACGAGTCGGTCGGCGATTTCGCGTGCGCTCGCATCGTACTCGCTCGCCCGGACGCACGTACGAATCGGTCGGGAAAGAGGGCTCCGAATCGGATCCAGTTAAGCCGAATCCGATTCGGTGCCCTACCGGCCAAGATCGGAATCGGCCCCTAAATGTCTAAGTTTACAACTTTGGGAATTCACAAAGGGCATTTATGAGTACTATCTTTATGTCAGCACTCTGGCCAGATCTCTGCCCTGAGTGAGGACATCAAGATAGTACTCGTACATGCCCCGTGTGAATTTCCAAAGTCATGACCTTAGACGTTAGGTCTAAGTTTAGACCAAACTTCTAAGTTTACCTTTGTGAATCGGGCCCTGAGCGTTGAAGAGACAGGCTGCACTTGGACAGCCTCATTCTCACTAGCGCTAATGAGCCTACCTGTTATGAGTACTGGTACTCTACTTGCCAGTGGAGAAGTGCCGGTACTAAGAAAGAAAAAAATAAGAAGTGCTGGTACTCAGTACCTGTGAGTTCTGGCCCATTTAAAGCACAGCTGTTAGTACACGAACAATAATGTATGCTATGATAACCACATTGTTCTATCATTTGAATGCTTGTTTGAAGTATGTTGCTATAATTTCCCCACAACATCTTAATTAAAGGTTACCCTAAAATGTGAAGAAAAAGGTATGATATGTGTGTGGCTGATGATAGCTGCAAAATATATAATTTAAGCTTCATAAGAAATTTCAATAGAAATAGATTTTTTAAAACACCTTCATTTTTGGCAATTTTGCATTACTCTTTTGATGTGAAATTACTAGGGGTGGGCGTAATTTTTAATTCCGCTGGCGGAATCGGAGTAATTTAGTAATTCCGTGTTACTCATGTAATGTGGAATTACTAATTAATTCCACTGTTCTGCCGGATGGATTAAATCAGCACTGTAATGCTTTTGAACAGGGCTTGAAAAGGAAGCAGTATGCCTATGTTTAAAAATCCCTGCAGATTAAACTTTCATCTGCATTGATTTTTAAACATAGAGAGACTGCTCCCTCTTCCAGCCCTGCAAAGTACCACTGCAGTTCAGTGCATTCCCCTCGGAGCCCTTATATAAAGTATGTAAGGGAGTTTAGTGGTATGCACTGGAGTGGATACCCCTCTCTGCCTTTACATACTTATGTAAGGGCACCGAGGGATATGCACTTGGGAACTGTGGGGTATGCACTGGATTGGATTAACCTTGGTGCCCGGTGCCCTTACATACTTATGTAAGGGCAACGAGGGATATGCACTGCAGTGCTTACCCCTCGGTGCCCTTACATATTTATCTAAGGGCACCGAGGGGGATCCACTCCAGTGCATTTCCCTCAGTGCCCTCACATACTTATATAAGAGCACCTAGGGGTATGCACTGCAGTGCACTGCTACATACTTATGTCAAGGCACTGAGGGGTATGCACTGTACTGGATTGCAATGCGTACCCCTTGGTACCCTTACATAAGTATGTAAGTGCAACTTGGGGAATACACTGGACTGGATACCCCTCGGTGCCCTTACATAATTATGTAAGGGCACCGAGGGGTATACACTACACATTGCAGTGCCCACTTGCTCCTTCATGGAATTCCATGGAATTTTATGTAATTCCGCAGAATTCTGTGGAATGAAACTCCACCAATTCTGCTCACCCCTAGAAATTCCTGAAAATCATGAGATAACGCCCATTCACATAAATATGAGTGATTTGGCAAAAAATTCCTATCACTTGAGCAGACGAGCAACAAACTTAGCGAGTGTGAGCAGCTGCTGTTGTTCATGTTCTGCTGCATTTAGCACTATTTTTCATAGAGCAAAATGCATCCTCTCATCTATTTTGGATGTTTAGGTGCATTTTGGGCAATGAAAACAGCTTTAAATGGTGAGTTGTGCTTCTTGCTAAATCTGTGTAATCATGAGTAAATTTGAGGTAATTTCACGTAATTATGGTACAGCATTTTACAGGAGTTACGCCCACCTTTTCACAAATCCTGGTCCGGCATATAAGATCAGACTTTACATCAAACTTAGGGGGGGTTTCGCTGATACACCTGTATCACCCAAAAACACCCCCCCTAACACAATGTGGTGCAAAGAGCTTTCACGCTGGGAAAAGGGCACCTTTTCTGTGCAAAATACCTTTGACGATGGAAAGTAAACACCAGTGTGCTACTTCGCACTGCTTTGTGTCACTTTGCGACAGCGCAGAGCATTAGTAAACCTGGGCCAAAGTCTGTTATAAGGCAGAATGCGAGGCAAAGTGTCTCTGTGGAACAATCTCTGAACCACGACTTCTGGTGGGGCAAGTGGCAAATATCCACGATTATCCTTCTGAGTGCCTCACCTTAGGCATGCTCGGGCGGAGGAGTTTAATTTAATTCTACATTACTTAAAAAAATTAAAACCTGCACATGCGCGCGCGCCC
The DNA here is from genome assembly GCA_963921515.1 of Calotriton arnoldi. Taxonomy (NCBI): domain Eukaryota; kingdom Metazoa; phylum Chordata; class Amphibia; order Caudata; family Salamandridae; genus Calotriton; species Calotriton arnoldi. The sequence goes on along the minus strand of CAWUFW010024748.1, from coordinate 25,833 downwards.
GCGCATGCGCATTTCACGTGCGCGCACGCATGCGCAGTTTCCTCAAGGATTATCCAGACGGCGAGGAAGAGGAGGAGGGCAGCCCGGAGACACCGCAGTACAGGTAAGTGGTTTTAATTTACTTTTTAAGTAATGTAGAATTACATTAATTAATTGTTAATAAAGGGGGGGTGGAGGCGGGTGGCGTAGCGGAGTTCCACAGAGTTTGTTCGCAACTCCGTGGACCGCCGCGTAGCCCCGCTACGCCCACTACGCCCGGGGTTAACCTTAGGGGTCAAAGTCAGGACCAGGAGAAAACGGCAGTAGGTGGCAATACAAGAGTCCAAGGTGTTAAGTACCAACATGCAGGAGCGCCCCGTGCAGGTAAGAGCGTTGGGGCGGGGTGGGGGGGACTCGACAGACGACGACAAGGGAAAATGAAATATTTATTTAATTTTCCCTCATCTGTTGAGTCCCCCCCACCACCACTCCACCACTCTTACCTGCACGGGCCGCTCCTGCCAACATGCATACTAAAACCTGACCAACAAGCCTTACTACTGCATTGGTCTCTTTCCTCCTCTATGTGCACAGCCACTGGAATTACGCGATTGTGTCGCGATTTTTGCATAATTATGGATTTGCCGCATTTGCCACATAATCCATCATCTGCTTCATAATCTGCTGATTTTAACAACAAAAAAATTTTCTAGCTCAATCGGTTCAATAGTTACCAAAAATGCGAGGACACATGTTGCCGCACAGTGGAAGGCCCTTTCCAAAGCTGGACTGGTCACCTTTCTGTTGCTTATTGTTATATTTGGGTGTTAAACTGGTACTAATGAGGAGCGAGAAAAGCCCAGAGAGTGTTACCAAGTTTAAAAAGGATGAAATAAGGAAGAAATACAATTACAAAATGTGCCACATGAGGCCGCATAGTTTGCCTTTTCTTGCCACATAAGTTACCCAACCTTGCCACGTAATTTGGCCCTCTACTGCTGCATAATTTCAGTGACCTTGTCTATATGGAACAGGCACTCGACTTTGAAATTGGTAGGTACAGCAGATAGCAGACTCCAAGAACTCTGTACCCTGAAATACCACAGCGGGGTGCGATACCTCATAGCTTTCCGGGCCATGCCAGCCGATGCAGGCAGGTCAATGCCCCTTTCTTGCCTAAGTTTAGAGGTCTTGCTGATGCATCTCAGCAACCTGAAAGAGAGTGGACAGCCCAAGAAGTAACGCAGGCGACTGCTTACTGACCCCCACCTCCCCCCTTCAATCGCATCCACTGGTCCTTTTTTGGATTTCTTTAAAACCTTTGATATGTGGAGTGCAAGCTCTTGTTTGCTGCTGCATTGTGGCAGTCTTCAGAAGCAATAATTCGCAATTTGTTTAACAGCATTCAGCTTCTTGACAATGAGTCGTGCGACATAGAAAAGTTGAGCAAGAAACCAGCAAACCTGGCTGTATTTTGGGCAGAACAATCTGTAAGCCAACTCCGGCATAGGGCGTGCCAGGTGCAAATTCTGTATTTGTTACCACGGCCCATCCTTTATTTGAACGTTTATTCTTTATTTCTTTTAATACGATTTATTGTGGGGTTTTTTTCTCGCAAAGTGGCCTCTGCCTGTGCTGTGTTTTACGAAGCATGAGGTCGCAGCGAATGAACTGCTTGTACAAAAAGCTGCTTTGTTAGAAAAAATAAAGATTTTAAGCTTTTTTGGCCAATTCATAAATCAGCCCGGGAATTTAACAGGCTGGTCTGGTAAGGATGGTTCCTATTTGTAAACAAACCTGTGCGAAGAGTTTTGTAGAAACACTGCCCTTTTTCATTAAATGGATTTTGGATGACGGTGTTAGCTAAGTTTAAACAATTCATTATTTCTCCTCGGAGAAACATAATTCGGATAGATCTATGTAGATGAACCACCACGTCTCCTTTTGCACAATACAAAGGGATTTTTCCAAGGAAATTAAATATATATAAAAAAAAATTTACAACTTTTCATGACCGCTTACTAAAAGAAAAACAAATTGCGGTGCCCTTGTCTCAATTCTTTCATCTTATTCCTTAAACTTTCGAGCATTTTACTATGGACCAGGCTTTTGCGATCACTTGTGTGAAGCGCTCTGCGTGGACGTTTAATAGGCAATATAGTTACAATTTGGTTTGTTTGTTTTCATTTGTGGATGCATTGTATGCAGACCACTTTGGGTGATCTCTGTTTCCTTTTAACAAAAGGACCTTCTAATTTGCTATAATTTATAATAAAGTGTATAATACGGGTCAATGTGTCTTTTTTTTTCTAATTTCTATGCAGAGTCGGGTGGAGTTGAAGGGGAGAAGTGGAATTAAATGTATCATTTAAAACGTCTATGGTGTTGCCCAGGGGCTCAGGAAAGATTTAAAGCAGATTGTATTGTTCTCTGAAGTGCCAGTCTACCTATTAAAGCAAATATGTTTTCAAGGTCTTGCTGATGCATCTCAGCAACCTGAAAGAGAGTGGACAGCCCAAGAAGTAACGCAGGCGACTGCTTACTGACCCCCACCTCCCCCCTTCAATCGCATCCACTGGTCCTTTTTTGGATTTCTTTAAAACCTTTGATATGTGGAGTGCAAGCTCTTGTTTGCTGCTGCATTGTGGCAGTCTTCAGAAGCAATAATTCGCAATTTGTTTAACAGCATTCAGCTTCTTGACAATGAGTCGTGCGACATAGAAAAGTTGAGCAAGAAACCAGCAAACCTGGCTGTATTTTGGGCAGAACAATCTGTAAGCCAACTCCGGCATAGGGCGTGCCAGGTGCAAATTCTGTATTTGTTACCACGGCCCATCCTTTATTTGAACGTTTATTCTTTATTTCTTTTAATACGATTTATTGTGTTTTTTTTTTTCGCAAAGTGGCCTCTGCCTGTGCTGTGTTTTACGAAGCATGAGGTCGCAGCGAATGAACTGCTTGTACAAAAAGCTGCTTTGTTAGAAAAAATAAAGATTTTAAGCTTTTTGGCCAATTCATAAATCAGCCCGGGAATTTAACAGGCTGGTCTGGTAAGGATGGTTCCTATTTGTAAACAAACCTGTGCGAAGAGTTTTGTAGAAACACTGCCCTTTTTTCATTAAATGGATTTTGGATGACGGTGTTAGCTAAGTTTAAACAATTCATTATTTCTCCTCGGAGAAACATAATTCGGATAGATCTATGTAGATGAACCACCACGTCTCCTTTTGCACAATACAAAGGGATTTTTCCAAGGAAATTAAATATATATAAAAAAATTTTTACAACTTTTCATGACCGCTTACTAAAAGAAAAACAAATTGCGGTGCCCTTGTCTCAATTCTTTCATCTTATTCCTTAAACTTTCGAGCATTTTACTATGGACCAGGCTTTTGCGATCACTTGTGTGAAGCGCTCTGCGTGGACGTTTAATAGGCAATATAGTTACAATTTGGTTTGTTTGTTTTCATTTGTGGATGCATTGTATGCAGACCACTTTGGGTGATCTCTGTTTCCTTTTAACAAAAGGACCTTCTAATTTGCTATAATTTATAATAAAGTGTATAATACGGGTCAATGTGTCTTTTTTTTTCTAATTTCTATGCAGAGTCGGGTGGAGTTGAAGGGGAGAAGTGGAATTAAATGTATAATTTAAAACGTCTATGGTGTTGCCCAGGGGCTCAGGAAAGATTTAAAGCAGATTGTATTGTTCTCTGAAGTGCCAGTCTACCTATTAAAGCAAATATGTTTTCAAGTACTGCACAGACTTTATAAATCATGAAAACATTTTTCTGACTTTGCAGCCTTTTTTATGTTTCCAAGTAATTCTAATCTAGTGTTTCTCTAAATTATTCCGTGAGGTGGCTCATAACTCTCACCGTTCCAGTGCACTGTGTCTGCTGATGAGAAACTCCTAATCACAATTTAAGTTTATTAAATGTTTTGATGGTTACAGGGCTTCCTCTAGCCCCTGCATTTATGTGGTAGTCATCGAGCGAGGCGCCACTGCTGGCGCCGAGAAGCGCTTGGTATTTCTAAAGCTGGCAGATGGAGCTCGGTTAAGTCATAGAGTGAAATCTGAAAACAATGATATGGTCTTTTCCCTCTGTAAAATATTCAACTCCGTTTGAGTTAATAATGAGTTCCTTATGAACCTAGGAGTCCGGCTTACATCTGTGTCTGTGGCACATGAGTTCATTGGAAATTTACCTGCTTAACATACAATACTAACAATAATATGGCATGTATGTTAGTAGTAGAGGGGGTCGCATAAAAGTAGATTTAACCTTTATCGTATTACGATTTTAAGTGCATGCAGTTGCCTGCTTTGAACGCTGCTATAGTAGAAACGTGAACATTTCTGATCTTGCTGCAGTGTGCCTGCGCCGCGTGACCGTGCAGGTGTGCGGAGTGTAGTGTCCTGCTGGAAACGTTCTAGTGTTCAGATGCCTGTTGTACCCACTCTGAACACCCACCCATCACAGGCGTCACCAGTCAGGTGACCCTGCAAATAAAAGAGGGTGGGCGCACATGCCCTGGGCCAGTTCCAGTACCATACTACAGTGTCTGTGTGCCCTCATCGAAGCAACTGGTGCCCAACAGCGGTGCCCTACAGCGCCCGCCTGCATGCCCTGCAGCCCCTGCTGTAGTGACCAGCTGGGGGACAGTAATCCAGAGAAGGGGGTGGAACGGCGAGGTCTACACCGTGTTCATGGCGTGTATACCCGGCAGACACAGCCCGCAAGAGGCAGACCCCCTGCCCCTGAAGTGTGTGGGCGAATCGCCGTGCAGATGCTGTAGTGGCCGCTGTGCCGGAAGGTGAGGGGAGCACTGCTGTATAGTTTATTAAAGTCATCCCCTGCAGCTATCTACAAAGAGCCAGCGAGTAAAAAGGCATGAGCCACAGCAGTAGGAAGGCTGCCACGGCCTGCACTTAAAAGTAGCAGTACCAGCACTGAAGGATCTCCACACGGGACTCGTGGCCCAGTATGGGTGGTCGCTGCCCCCAGAAAAGGAAGAGTATGGCAGTGGCCCTGCCACCCTAAGCCCACGGAGACGAACCAGCATCTTCCAGTGCATCGCGAGGCCCTCAGGCATGAAAGCTGCTGTGGCCTCCCGAAGTGACTCTACTGCCACCTAGTGGTCGCCAGTATGCACCACACCTAGTTGATTTCTCATGCAAGGCAGCCCCAGCAAAGGAATTAGCAAGCACAAAAAAAAAACATAACAAGCTGCCAATATAAGAGCCCGTCTCACCTTGTTCTCACTGCTTGCTGCAGGGAGAGTAGACGCTCCTTTTGTGCCCCGATTAGAGACTGAGAAGCGTTGTAGGCCGTGACAACAGACAGACGATGAGGAGAGGCCTGACCGGCATCGCACGCCTCTAGTGGCCTCTTGCTGGCAACTGCTTCGGGAGGAGAGACTTCTCATGGCAGTGCAGCTATCCGAGAGCTGCTGTCCTCTGCAGGAGTCAGAAACGCAGCCCCTGCATTGTGCCGACCTTTGCACCTCCACCTCCCAACACGAGGGGGCCCACAGCATGAGTGGGGCCGCCGTGCCCTCCTGCAACACCTGTGGCGCCGAGAGAGCCAAGTGGGCCCGCAGCATTAGGAGAACTGCTGGGCCTCTCTGAAATCGCCTGCAGTACCACCCAGTGATGGTGAGCGGTACTACACGTAAATAAAGAAAGCACTCATACCATGTACAAGCCCCCCCCCCCATGAGGCAAGACCAAATCGGAGGCCATCAGCATGCAAATGTAGACACATGCTTGAACGGAACAGGTGAAAATACTCCCAGAGAAAAAAAAAAGAGTGAACTGTAACCACACACCCTGCACCACGGGAAATGGCTGCAGCCCCATGAGGCAGCCATTCTACACCCCAGACAAAAGCCACAGCTTCACCGCTAACCCCTGCACAGAGCCCCTGCCAAAAGAACCGGCCAGGTATACAGCACAAGTCTAGGCTGTGAAGCCACACGCAACCAAGTGTGAAAGACTCAGCAAAAGGCCACCACAACAAGAGACTGACAAGAACGTGCTACACACCACCTGCGGGCTGCATCGTGTTTTAGAGGGGAGAGACTGCATACTCCATCAAGGAGCCCCGAGAGGCTCAGAGCTGCCCAGCCAATGAAATGGAACCAAAGGCAGAAAACCACATGAAAGGCGCATGGACAATGGGCACTGTGCGTGCCCCCCACCCCCAGAAGCTGTCTGACACCACTACAAGCAAGGAAATAGCACCCCACGCCCCTGGTGGTGAATGGCCACCACTGCAAGAAAGAAGAGCAAACCCACCAAGTGCCAGAAGAGGGCGCCCGGAAGAAGGACCAAGAGCGCAGAGTCCAAGGTGCGCAATGCATGCACCCAGACGTTTGACAGCATGGGCAAGCGCTCCCGAGAGTGAGACCTCTCCACAAAGAAGCAATGCTGAAGGCAGCGAGGAGAGCCTCCACATCTCCACTGCACCAGCGAAGCCCCGCAGTGGGCCGAAGACAGCAGAGAGTCCTCCCTCACACTGCCTCAAGACAGAGTCCCCAGTGGCCCCAGACAAGCAAGAGGAGAGTTGCACACTCCATGTGTCAAGCTGCCATCGCAACATGTGCTCCAAACGACACGCAACACGTGGCGGGATGCCACATCGCACCGCAAGCAAGGAGCACGTCACACAAAGTGACCGACCTCGCCAAGCACGCCTGAACGGCGGCAAGATCAAGCGCCACAACAGCGCAGGCTTGAGGCGCAAGCACAATGCCTTCGAGCGAAGAGGTAACCTGCCATCCTGCCAGAGGAGCACCGCGAAAATCCCTGTGGAGGGGATGGGGACTGCAAGAGGTCCACAAGAAGCATGTCCTTGTGACAGGACAGACTTGCCACAGGTCTGCAGCAAGTAAAGACAGTCCTAAGAACTGGACCCGACTAGCAAGATGTCCATGGGGCGCAAACATGAGACATGTGGCAGGACGCCACATCCGAGTGACGAACCCGGTCAGAAGAAGGAGAAGAGCGTGGCAGGACGCCACTCCGCAAAGGAGGAAAGGAGAGTGGCACGGCACCACAGTGCAAATAACCACCACAGGCACGCAAGAGTGAAAAGGAGAAGAGCGACAGAACAGAGGACTCGTGCATGCCAGCACTGTAGAAGGTGCTCATCAGCACAAGCCAGCCACCGGGGTGCAGAGACGTCACTGGAGGACCAACCGTAAGCCGCTAGCAAGAGCAATCTGTGTCCAGGCACCACGCTTCACAGTGTGACCATCTACTCACCTGTCACCGGTTGCTTGGCATCGATGGCACCATATCAAGCAAGTGCACCTGCCAGAAGACAACCGCAAGTGACCAGGAAGTCCGTCCAGTCCTCCTCACTCCACAAGATCACCTCTAGCAAGAGATCGCCGCCTGTTGCCCAACTGAAAGAAAATTAGTGTTCATCATCCAGGTGCATCATCGCCACCAAGAACATCTAAGGAGCGTCATACCAGCACAGTGGATCCAAACGCTCAAGACATCCAGAGCTCAACAAGGTACTCCTGGTGCCGTGGGAGGCTAGCCACCCAGGAACCTTCTGTGAGCCCCCGTAAACCTGAAGCCTGCCGAAGAAGAGCATACCTGACCATTACACTATCCACCCTTGGGGTTACACGAGGCTTGGCCGTGGCCCTGTTGGGAGTTCCGCAGTGACTCCCTCAGCACTGCCTACGAAAGGCCCGCACAGCCCACGCAGTCATGTGGCAATCCAGGGGCAAGGGCCTCAACGGAGTTCCTATGAGAGGGGAATCTGAACCGGAGAGATACGTCAGCAGCAGCTCTACGACAGGCAGCCGGACGCATGGAGGTCACAGACAAAGACTGGTACCCTAAAGACCATCTGATGGAGGCATGTGAACCTGAGTCCTAACGGCAAGAGCACTCAGACTCTGAGACACTACCCTTTTGGGCTGCATGTGCGATTTGGCTGTGGTCCTGTTGGCAGTTCCTCAGCGACGCCTTTGTGTGGCCCACGAGAGGCCCACACGGTCCCATGGGAGCCCGGCAGGAAGGCCCTACAGGAGACTCCTGTGTGAGGGGATTCCAGGCAGGAGAGGCAAGTCAGAAGCTGTTCGGGGTCAGGAACTGGAAAGCATCATTGCCCCCAAAGAAAGCCCTCGTCCACCAGAGTCATCCTCCGTATTTGCAAGTTGGCTGTCCACCAGAGCCTGAGCGCCTGCAAGAAGATCTCTAAAGTGGACTCCACCACCGCACCAGATGCACCGCCATTGGAACTATGTAAATAGACTCCAACACCACGAGACCAGGCCGTTCTGAACTACATCATCGAGGTGGACTAAAGCATCCTGACCATGCGGTCCAGAGCTCCAGCACTGCCCAGCAGATGGCCTGAAGAGACTCTTTGGTGCTGTGTATTGTTTGGTTGTTTTCTTCATAGGTTTGACTTTTGTTTGTTTCTTTTCATTAAAGTTTGGGAGGGCTGTAGTGTCCTGCTGGACACGTTCTAGTGTTCAGCTTCCTGTTGTACCCACTCTGAACACCCACCCATCACAGGCGTCACCAGTCAGGTGACCCTGCAAATAAAAGAGGCCGGGCGCACGTGCCGTGGGCCAGTTCCAGTACCATACTACTGTGTCTGGGTACCCTCATTGCTAGGCATGTGGACCAAGGCCCAAGATACCATACGCAGGAGTGCGCGCTCACACACACGCAAATATATTTATAATGCCATTTTACCATTGTTTCCTAGAACTTTTTTACTGTTCAATATATTTTCAGTCGGCTATAAATAACTATTTCAACTAGAAATATCTGATACTGTGAAGGCGCTATGTCAATGAAGTGTAAACTATTTAGCCAATAGAAACACTGGGCTTTCGAAAAGAAAAATACACAAATGTATGTCAGAGAATTGCCACCCTTACTTGACCATCATTATCTTTGCGATTGATGTCACACAAACAGGCATTGACAAAGCCAATGTAACTTTTGCGTAGTGAAATTATGTTTTCTGGCTACACTCTCTCTGTCGTCTCTCTCTCTCTGCCCCCCAGATCCAATGCACAGATCAGCATATAACGAGTACAAACAGCAGCAGGCAGCAGTAGTACATGTTTCATACGCACACTGGACAGACTCAGCGTAAATAAGACTCCAGTCCACCCCCCCACACAGCGGCAGTGGAAGCTTTCTTCACACACTCACGCACACACTCACACACACACACACACACACACGCACACACGCACATTTTTAAGGTTATGTCACCTTAAATAGTAAAAGTAATTTAGATTAATATAATTGAATTTAAATAATTATTAATTAAAAAGAACTCTATACTAAGTAATGCAAATTAAATGTAATAATCTTTCCATACTTCTTCTCAAATGTATTTCACTGTCCTTCTGAGGTTTCCTGTAAAATAGGTTTTCATGGAAAGTGTGCCTTTTATTTTATTTGTTGTAACCATTTTCATCTGTGAAGACCTCAGTCACCCTTAAAGACCGAGGGGCCGATTCCGATCTCGGCCGGTAGGGCTCCGAATCGGATTCGGCTTTGCCGGATCCGATCCGGAGCCCTGTTTCCCGACCGAATCGTACGCGGGTCCGGCCCGAGCGAGTACGATGCGGGTCGCCGACCGACTCGTCCGGGCGTCCCGACCGCTCCGACCGACTCGTTCCCGGCTCGAACCACACCGACCGACTCGCTCGGACTCGACTCGCACCGCGCAATGGAGACGTTCCCCGGCCGGGTAAGAACGATGCGCGCCGCGAGCAGTCCGACCGAGCCGCGCACTCCGGCTCGAAAGAGCTGTCGGAGCCGTACTTTGGGGGTCCGTGTCGGACCCCCCTGTACGCGTAGCTGCGCGAGTCGCACACAGGGGGGACCCATGGGTCCCCCCTACCTGTGCGTGTACGGCGCGAATCGCTTTGCCGTGTACCCGCTGTATGGGGCGCCCTTGTCCGACTCGCACCCATTGAGTCAATGGGAGCCCGCGTACGCGTTGTACGACCGGCTCCCATTGACTTCAACGGGAGTCCGACCGAATCGAGTCCGATAGCATACGGACGCATCGTACTCGTTCGGTCGGACTGCACGGGTCCGATTCGGTCGGAAATCTCTCCGGGTCCGGCTCGGTCGGAGAAATTTCCGGCCCGAATCGGAATCGACCCCCTAGTGTGTGCTATATAAAACCATAAATAAATACATACATAATATTGGTTTTCTGGTCCTTGGCTACCTGGTTGTCTGAAATAATAATTTTCCTCTTGAGCAGGGAGAATTTGGTTTCTTTACTCCACGATTGACCATTATTTTGCAACGTGGGCTAATGCCTGGCGGTCCATTGAAGAAGCTGGGTGTTTGAGCTTCTGCTTCATGAACTTCTGGCCAACTTTTAATCAATTATGTGGGTTAGATTAATGTGTTGGGAAATTCACCTAGAGTTGCCAGGAATTCTTCAGAGGCTTTGTGATGAAAATTTGGTTCAGGTTGAATGTGAAACTCACACCGGGGATCCCGAGTGGTAATGGTGTAAAGCAAATGTGCATGCTGGCCTCAGCTCTTTTTGGGCTGAATTTGGATGACCTACTTAATACCTTAACTGAAACACATTTATTTCCACCTAAGATGGGGACAGTGCTTATACCTTGCCTCTGTATGTGGATGCCCTTGTGGTAATAGACTATAAACACTTGGGGCTTCAGTTCAAAATAAATGCACCCAATAGCGAATGTAGATTAAATAAATTATTCGAATCACAAAAGAGAGAAGGAGGAAACAATATCAGGAGGGATACCTCCAATCTCCATGGGTAAATGAGTCATAGTAAAAAAGAAAGCCTCATAGGCTGTCCTGCTTTGCCACTGGTAATGGGAGAACATTTCTGTTTTTTAGCCGACTCTCACCCACATATTGCTATGTGGCATGCTACATTAGAGACTACTCAGCCATAGTTATGGCCTTCAATAATAAAATAATCTTTTAGAGGACTTTCAATAGTGCTATTGTTAAGTATGTTTAGAGTGAATGTAATTCCTTTGGCACATCTGTACTTTATGGTGCCGAACTGTTGGTCCTAGACCCAAAGGTTGATTGACAAAAATTAGAAGGATGCAGTTAAAAAAAAATCTTTATCTCCTACTGAATGGCAAAAACTACTGGTTAGAGCTTAGCCGCATAGTTTGAAATATATTTACAACCTAAATCATTGCCCAACAGAGCATACAACGTCAATAATATATTGACATGTTTTGGTTGCAGTGCCCAGCTCCTTGGCTTGGGATCTGAAGAAGCATGTGAAAGAAATGTTGTCTTGATCAGGTCAGAGTTTGGTCAATTGGGGTAACACTTTAGTGGTCCTCAAGTCTTTTCTTAGGTCACCTAAGAGTCAGGTGAATCCAGCTTGGTAAATCAAAGGTCTGTTGTAAGCAATAAAATGTGTGAGGGGATTTGTGTAATATAAGCGTTGTGTGATCAATGCCACATTCTATTTCAGTTTCATGTCCCTGTCGCCTAGTTGGCACATTGTGGACCATAATTTGTGGAACATGATGTGCTGTCTCTTAGAGATGCTTTATCTTTGATGGCAGCATAGTGTTTCTTGGTGTATTGATTGTCATAGTGCTATGTTTAAAATAGTCCCGACATATAGCATTTTGGAATTTCCAACAAGGACACCTCTGAGGCAATCAAAGGCACCTACCCTTCGCTCCATAGAATGGAACAGTCCCTGGCTGACATTGCTGGTGACATCAGGCAGAGGTAAGACAACCACCCTGCGAATGTGTAACCAGTGAGGTTGCCACCCAGATGGGGACCATCTGCACCATCTTGCAATCTATGGAGCGCAAGCAGGACTCCTATATAGCAACTATAGGTGCCTTCCACAGTGACCTCGTCGCCTTGTTGGTAAGCCGTCAGGCCCTTGTCAGAGTGGTGTGCTGCCTTCCTTGCTCTCACAGGGAAGTGTTGCAGGGGACAGGGGAGCTACATCTTCTGCCCCTTCTGGGGCCGCTTCGCAGACCGTTGTGGCATGACGATTAATTAATGGTTTCAGTAAGTAGATCAGCTTTGTATTCCAGTAGTCCATGAAAGCAGATAACTTTATGATTTTGGGTCAGCTTTGCGCTTAAATGTTTTTCCAAAAACACCTGGTTAATCTCTGCTTCATAGCACATGATTTTCAATTTGATTTGTACTAAAGTATTGCTGTGCGCTGCTTTTGTAACCTAGTTGCATCTGCCTTTAGCGTTCTTACTCCATATAGCAAATGGCATTAATTTGAGTAATAATTTTATTTGGGGCTGTTTCATTCAGTTCATGGCCACCGACATGCAGGCTTTCAATGTCACTTTCTTTATCATCAAGTGTTTACACAGGCTGCATTGTACTGAGACTCCACCTGTGCTAGCGTCGATTCTACACTTCGACTGTAGCCCACATGGCACTCACAATCAGTATGCTGAATCACGGTGAACTCTCTGGAAGAGTGCTTTCATTTATTCATTCATTTCAACCTTATTTCGGTTTAAAGAACCATAAAAGTACATAATAGCAGCTTCACAATAAAAAAACAGTGCAACTTTATAATAAGTTAATAACTTTAGGAATGAAAACAAGATATATAGAAATGTAAGGTGCAGAGTACATTTCTGTGGTAAAATATTTATATATTAACCAATAGTTAGCTCATCTCTATGTACATCTTGCAACAAACTCTGAGAGGTCCGTTATATCTGTTATTGTATCTAGCGATGTGTGCTTAGTCAGTTATTCAGGGGTTGTTTACATAAAGTGCATAGTGCATGTTTGAGAGGAAAAAAATATGGCAATCTGAATTTCTGATTTAGTTGGAATTATCCTAAAAACACATCATCATGTGACATAAATTTAAAATTAATCGTAACCATTAGTAAAAGATCCAATTTCAGCATTATACATATAATATTAGTACAACTGTCAATCAATAGGACACAGTATAATCTACAAATATTAACATTTTAATCCTCTCTTTTTCCGTAAATAGCTCACGGCAAGTAAAAATCTACTAACGCCAAATACAATTAATTGTGAGCTATCTGTTTTCAGTATTCTTAGGGCCTCTGAAGATTTCCTAGTCATCAACCTCAAGCACAGCAGCTTTATCCATTTCCTTCTGACGCTAGCATATTCTAGGCAGAAAAATAAAATATGTGCAATATCTTCATCAGCATCGAACGAGCATGAAGTGCATTTAGATTCCTTCCCTGCTGCTTGTCAGAAGACCACTTGAGTATAAATGAATTAATCAGGAGGGTTTCATAACGAAATTTCAAAAAGAAGGTTATAGCTAATTGACGTTGAATTTCATCCAAAAGAAATTCAAAACTTGGTGTCAATTTAAAAGATAGGAATTGTGCGGTAAGTCTTCCCATTGTACAATCCAATGTGGCCTTGTTCAAAATAAAATTCCAATGTATGCACTTTAGCTCATTTTTCGAACCTGCGGTCAGCGAGCTAGAATCTATCCAGAATCTATTCAAACCCAACTTGAGCAACCTGTTTCGCAGGTAACTAAACCAAGGAAAAGTACGGTGGCCATCAAGTTCCAATACTCTCTCAAACCTTGTCTGTATTATTTTAATTCTTCCGTAACTCAAATTCTAGTCCAGTATAGTATAGGTCTCAGTGTGGCTAAATGCTCCAATCTCTTAATGCCAATGTCATAAAACAAGGGGATCAAAGGAGTATTTTGGGGAAGAGATGTTAACATCTGCATTACTTTATTTTCCCCTAAGATTAATAGATTCAAGTTTTCCCCGCCGCATAGTTCAGACCCATAAAGGACTGCTGCTTGGGCTCTATATCTATAGACCTCCAACGCCAGAGAAATTGCCTTGGTCTCAGTAGTTTGTTGTTTTTTGACAATTGGTATGTTGTTTTGGAGTAGGACTCTTAGCCTTATTTATATGTGGTTTCCATGACAATTTTGAGTCAATTATCATGTAAAGGTAAGTAAAGTTAGTTACAAGCTCTAATGGTGTGCGATTTATCACTATTTCATTTTTTAAACAATTATGTGGCCTGATAGCCATATATTTAGTCTTGCTGGGGTTTATTTCTAGTCCCTTTGATCTGCAGTAGTGGCTAAAACTATCTAATAATCTTTGTAGTCCGCTTGGGGTCTGGGAAAGCAAGATCGTATCATCTGCAAACATTAATGCACATATGTGGGCCCCTCCTAACTTCGGCGAGTCATAAGTGCAATTTTGTAAGTACTGAATGAACTAAGTCATTCACATATACTAGAAACAGAGTGGGGGCCAGAACACAGCCCTGTCTCACTCCCCTCCTAACAGGAATGGCCTCTGTGAGTTCCCCCCTGGTGCCCAATGCACTTTGGCAGAGTTATCTTGGTGGAGCCTGACTATCTGTATCAGGATCTCCTGCGGTACTCCCTGTCGTCGTAAAGATTCTCACAGGAGATCCCTTGGTATCAAATCGAAAGCAGCTTTCAAATCTAAAAGTGCAACACACAAGTGCCCAGCATTTAGTTTGACGTACTTCCAAGCTATGCATAATAGTCTAAAGACCTGATCGATCGTACTTGTCTTAGTCCTGAAGTCCGCCTGACATGGTGAGAGGATGTCTTTCTCTACTATCCACTCATTTAATTTGTTCAGTACCTGTTTCACATAAACTTTTTTGAGGGTGTCTATTAGGCTTATGGGCCTATAATTTGCCCGATCGTCTTTACTTCCCTTCTTGTGGATGGGGACAATTTCTGCCCCCTTCCATGATTCTTGAATGGGTGCCCCTGATGCCACTGCGTTACTTAAAAGATTAACATATGGCACCCATATTTCTATGTCATGCGTTAATAGATCCCCCGGTATTTTGTCTGGTCCTGGAGCTTTTCCTAATTTGATAGTGTCTAGAGCGCTTTCAGTGTCCGGTCTTCGGTTCCCCTATCTCGTTGCCAGTTGTAGTGTCCTGCTAGCCTAGGCACTCACCAATAAGTACGCCACACATGGACAGTAATTTTACACGTCTTTCTTCCACTGCATGTACTTCAGAACTCCACATTCTAAGCCTTCCTTCAACTCATCCCTCCAACGCTTATGTCACAGGCCTATGGGTACAGTTGGAAGGAAAAGAGTTCCAGCGTTCTTTTATTGCAAGATACTACAGGCAGGTGTGGAATCCTGATGCATCTTAGAGGTACGGCTCGATCTGAAACCGATGGAAGATCTGGAAATATGGATGGACATGATTAACTTGCTGACTGCTGCTCCAGAGATGAAAGACTGACTAGGTGGAAGGGGAGACTCTTACCCTCCACACATAAAAAGTAAATGAACATAATGGTCACCATTGTTGGATATAGAATCAACATGTGAGTACTGATGTATGGACATATGTGGAGGCTTGGAAGGCAACAGTGTCATCATGTAAATATGGTTATGATCTCTGCTCCTTAGTATGGGCAATTTATATGTAAGATAATCATTTTTGCAGAGGGAAGAAATGTCGCTTGGGAGCAGAGGTGGAGGGGATCGACAATTGTTTTGTTTTGTTGGGTGGCCAACATACATAAATAAATTCCACATTCCTAGTATGTATATAAATGGTCACATAATTGGCTTTGCATATTCCAAAATGTGCAAAAAGTATGTATGAATCACCTTGCATTTCATGTCTTCTTTTAAGTAATACATATTTTACTTACAAGTGTTCAATCAACTTCTCCTTACTGTTCACTTATAATAATGTAAGTAATATATGCATATATTTTATTGCAGTAAAAAAGTTTTTTTAAATGTAATTTCAAATTACCTTTTTCAGTTTGCCTTTAAGAGAAGACCTGCTAAAATGAAAATTAGCATAATTTAAAATTTGTCTGGTAATGCAATTTTACACACTTGAGTTAGATTACTTAAAACAGAAGACATGAAATGTAAGGTGCACCATGTTGGGAAAAGGTTTTTACATACTCTTACATGCCTCTTTGAGTTGGCTCCAAAATATCAAAACATAGGAATATTCAGAGAATGTTCATATACAGTTAGTACAAATGAAAGAACAATGGTGGGGCCGGTTTATGAAAATATTTAAGAGTACAAAAAAGAGTCCTCCTGTTGTACTACTTCCCCTACTCATAAATACTATTGTGAATCAGCCCCATAGAGTATATATGGAAGTCTTACTTCCAAACAGTTCAATTGAAAGTTTATGGAAAACTTTGAAATTAATAAAACAAATCATATTCTTTCAAATCACACGGTTAATCAAATTATTGGTCATAATTAGAAAAGCAGCTCATGAAGTATGATCTTTGTAAGTTGATGGAAACAAAATATATATACACATAAGTGCTGCATTACGGCTAAATTACTGGATAACACATTTTGCTGACATTGTAAATCTGAAGACAACCGCCAGGACACTGAGCCAACTTCACCAAAAACATTACTAGCTTCATCACCCCATTAGTTATCAATTCCAGCGCATACATCCTCCTAGGAGATCTCAGTTTCCATCTAGAAGACCTAACCAACCCCAAATCACCCACATTCCTAGACAGCCTTAGAAACCTCAGGGTAATCCAATGCATCTCAGATCCCACCCATGCTGCTGGACACATCCTAGATTCCATCTTCATATCCTTCAGCAGCATCACAGTCAACACATCCACGTCTTTCACTTGGGCTGATCACGCCATAGTCAGTTTCACAATCAGTATCCATCACCACAGAATAACCTCAACAATGTGCCCAGCATGCCAACACTGGAGCAGCTTTGCTGAGGTGGATTGGGTTTTTGTCCTCCACAAGAACCAACAGGAACACACAGGCCACCTAGATTGCAACATAAATAGCTACAACAAATGGATCACTGCCTGCACCAACACTCTGATCGCCCAAAAATGAAGCCATATAGCAAACACAAGAACACAGGCCAGCTGGTACACAGAAGATCTCTGAATGACCAAATGGCACTGCAAACAACTAGAACGGAAGTGGAGAACAAGCCATGAAGAAGTGGAAAATGACACGTTCAAACATGTCCTGAGATTGTACCTCCAGCAAATCTGGGAAACCAAGAGGAAGGCTCCAGCTGAATGCATCAACACCAACTCCAACAGCGGCAGAGAAATCTTCACTATTGTCAAGGATTTCAGCACTCCCACAACATCTGCTAACAACATCACCCCAACTCAGGAATGTGCGGTGAACTCTCAGACTTTTTCTGCAGCAAGATCACAACCATATACAGCAACTTTGCCTCACAAGCAGACCCCTTGTACCTTGCTGGAAGTGTCCCAGTGACAGACGAAGATGACAAATAACCACATGGGACACTATCAGCATGAAGGAAGCCACAGCAATCATGAAGGCTAAACACTCCGGAGCCCCGTCAGATCCTTGCTCCCATCACACCTTCGACAAGGGATCAACCTGCATCAGCAAGGCCCTCATCCCCATCCTCTACACCTTCATCAACACAGCCACGTCTCTGGAATCACAAAGCTTTCAACGCCCTCCTGAAGAAGATCTCAGCCGACCCAGCCAAACTCATCAACTATTCTTCCATAACTAGCCAAGGTCCTGGAGAAAGCCATTAACAAATGCCTCTGTGACTACCTCACCAACAACCAGCTTCTCAATGCCACACAGTCATGCTTCAGACTGAACCACAGTGCTGAGACCACTCTCATCGCAGCAACTGATGACATCTGGATGATCCTTGACAGGGGAAACTATAGTCCTCATCCTTCTATACCTATCTGCAGCCTTTGACACAGTCTATCATCCCATTCTGATCTTATTATTCCATGACATGGGTATTCAAGGATGTGCCCTCCATTGGACCTGCACATTTCCCACAGGAAGAACCCAAAGCATCAGCATGCCACCATACTCTTCAGAAGCACTACAACTCATTGGCGGAGTCCCACAGGCCTCCTCACCCGCCTGACTCTCTTCAATATATAAATGACCCTTCTGGCAGACGTCTTCTGGGCTCAAAACATAAACATCCTCACCTATGAAGATGACCCACAATTGATACTGTCCCTCTCTTACAAAACACCCAGCACCAGGAACAAGTTCACTGCATGCATGACCAATGTGACCACCTGGATGAAGTCCAACTGCCTCAAGCTGAACACAGACAAGACCGAAGTGGTGATTTTCTAGAACGACGCCTCGTCGTGGGACATCCTCTGGTGGCCGACAGATCTCGGACCTGCTCCCACACCCAGACAAAGCAAGAAACCTTGGAATCATTATAAGCAGCAAACTGGACATCTATGCTGAAGTCAAAGCGGTTGTATCATCCTTTTTTTACACCCTGAAGATGCTGAAGACGATCTTCAAGTGGCTACTGAACAACACCAGGAAAACGGCCACCCGAGCTCTCATCACCAGCAAACTGGACTACTGGAAGACCATATATGCAAGAATAACAAACTCACGAAAAGATTCCAGACCGTCCAGAACACAGCAGTCAGAATAGTCCTCAATTCCACATGCCAGGCCCACATCACACTTCACTAAAGAGAATCCCAACGGCTCCTGATACATAGGTCCGCAGGCTTCATGCTCGTCACCCTCGCATATTAAGCACTTCACAGCACAGTCCCTGCCTACTTGAACAGCCATGTACAATTCCACCATGCCTCCAGGCACTCCTGCTCTGTGTGACTCTCACTAGCACAAACCCCACGCTTACACAAAAGCAGATCAGGAAGTTATGCCTTCTCACGCATTGCTCCTAAAGCCTGGAACCTCCTACCACACATCAGAGCCTCCTCTTCATTTCTTGAATTCTGCTAGAAGCTGAAGACCTGGCTCTTTAAGTAAGCCCTCCCGAGACTCGCCTCACACATTTGCTATAGGGCCATGACACCCTCATGGGTGATAAGATGCTATAAAATTACAGGTAAGATAACATAACAACAAACAGGTTCTTTGCAAAATTTATGTTATGACTGCCCAATTCCATTTGAGTTATGGGGGAATGCATGGGACATACCTGTCATAGTTGTTAATATCACTGATAATATTTCATATAAATAATTATTTATAAGCCTTTTGGTTTCACTTCTATGTTACCAGTGGCACAGCAGAAATTATTCAATTTCCTTATTTTATTGCCCATTAAATCAAACCCCTCAAATTGGAAATATGCCAAATCTCTATATAGACACACTTGGTGGGCTGGTTTACCTTCACCATAGAGGGTCATAGTCTTTCTTTACACAAAATTCATAACAGTCTTATCTTCAACAACTACTTTGGGATTGACTTGATGCTTGCGTCACCACTTAGATTCAGAATCATTTCTGTTCACTGTATTTAATATTAGAACATTGGAATGTGGAGCACTCCATTGAATACAATGGAGTGCTCCGTGCTTCTACGGGCCGGTAAAGGCCCGCAGAGCAACATTCCAATGTTGCTTTTGTTCACAGCTATTGCTGTGAACAAAGGCCTCTCGGAGCTCGAGGGGATTTATACCCCCTCGGGCTCCGAGAGGCCTTTGTTTTATTTGTTAGAACATTCTGCCCTCTACTGTCAGAATGTTCTAATAGCCTTATAGCCCTTCGTAGCTGGGCTATACCGGCTATGAAAGTCCCACTCCCTTGTTTAAGGCGCTCGCCTTCGGCTCAGGCCTTTAACGCTGGATCAGGCCTTTAATAGCCGGTATAGCCCGCTACGGCGGGCTATAAGGCTATAATACTTAACTGACTCATGACTGCCTTTCTGATTGTTATTATAATGTATTTCTGTTCTTGTATTTCACTTCTTGTAACTCCAGTTTCTTGTTGCATTAAACAAATCTCCTCTTATGATCTTGATAAGCTTATATTAGTTTACAGTTTCAGTAATGGTTTTCGTATAGTTATTAAGATATTTATATGAAATAGAATGAAATATGTTGAGCCCTGAATGCTTTTGTGAATAGGCCCCTATATTTCTAAATAAATATTTTGGTAAAATTGATTGTTATTCCTAGTTCTTATGCCTGACATATGCTCAAAATATTCCCACAATGCCATATGCACCAGTTACACAAGGTCTATGTGTCTCTCTCTCCAGAAAATCTCCCCCTAAGGCCAAACTCTCCCAGACGTTACAGGTACCTTTACCATCTCTCTCCCAGGGAGATAGGCTCCTCACTATGTGGGATTTTGCTTCCTTTTGTCTGAAAAGTGATGGCAGTGACAAGCAGTGACAAGCAGTACAGCCTTCGTAGGAACTGTACTTTCATCACTATCAACATCCTTTGACAGGACGATGTTAAGACAGAAGGCGCTGACAGGTTCAAAGGTCTTCAAGCAGAGTGTTGACCATGTGGCAATTTACCTTTGAGAGACTACTGTCAAACAAGTTAGAGGCTGGACCTTATAAAACCTTTATTTAGATCCGAGCTGAATTATGTTAGTTGTGAACTCTAGATGACTTACCAGAGACAGGTATATTCAAGTCCACAGGCCAATGTTTTTTCTTCAGGCAGGAAAATAGAGAACTACAAATAAAATAAAAATCCATGTGGATAAGGATTTTCATTTGAACTAATTAGGTATAGAGAAAGATTTATATTTCTTTTAAATTTAATTTAGATTTAGTTAGAAATATATAGGCATTTAGAACCACACAAGGCTACAAATTTGAAAATATACATATTTTGCTTTTCACAAAATTCATGAAATTCTGCAAACAATTAGTATTGAGCATTCTTGCTTGAGGCTGATTTAAACAGAAAATGTCTTTCAAAGAGACATTTTCTGCCCGAGCTGGCTTTCTGCCTGTATATCGGTTGCTATTTTTACCTGAGGTGTGCCCATACCAGAAGATTTCCCACAAGATACTGGCAAACCATATTTAATGCCATTCACATAGTTTTGCTTAATTTGTGTCACTTTTTGAGGAAATAAATTGCACAAATTTCCGAACCTTTTCCCAAAATATTAAAATCACTATGACAAAAGGTATAGGGTAAGCCACAAAAGTAAAAAGAAAATCAGCAGCAGGGCATAATTTTCCAGTCAGTGTGAGGACATGAGTAGTGTGGAAAACTTCAAAGATTCTGCCATGTAGGGAAGAAAACGGTCTAATAAGAGGGGCTATGTGGCCACTATGGTCTGTCAAAAATGGTGACACTCTGACTCAGTGGGAAATAAAAACCTCAGGTCAGACAGTCAGCAGAGTTTGGAACAAGCAATGGCTAACAAATATTAAAACTGCCTTTATGATAATTTTTCTCAGATGCTGCACTATTTCTTGAATACTTTTTTTTTTTTTAAATGTTATTTTATTTTAAATGTGCCATCTTGCATAGCAGGAAAATATGGTTACAGTTCAAAGAGAGGAAACAGATATTTAGAGAGAAGCAGCATGAAGAAATTACATTGTGGAGTGAATGGAGATAATGAAGGCAGTAGAGACTGAATATTTAAGGAGGCAGAGGGCAAGAATAAAGACGAAAAAATGAGGTAAAAGATAAGAAGTAGGCCAGAAGGAGGAATATATAGATGTAATCTAAGTGATGTTTGTGTACACCGGGATATCATTCAACTGCCCCAGGTACCCTGACCACCAATTTATAATGGAGAAAGAGGACTGGCGCTGATAACTTTAGCTCCCGTAAACACTAACTATACAAACACTAACATGTGGGTGGTTCTCTCCTGCTGTTTATGAGCTTGAAACAAAATTGCAAAATGGTCATCAAAAGTCTACAAGAGGCACAATAAAATGACAGTAAAATGGCAAATTTTCGGCATGACATGCCATCCCTGGCAGAGCCAGATAAAATGTTTTAGGAAAAACAGTAAGGAGACAGACAGGCCCTCGAAGGAAATAGCACACTTGCAGCTTTTCTTTAAAAATATCTGGCCAATGGCGAATACTAAAACAGAAAATCTCATTTTTACTGGTGGAACTATGTCCGTTTCTGTCGTTTATGTTGCAAACTCTTTTGAAATTTGCTAATCTATATTTGAAATTTCATATTAGCGAAGTTCCTCTTACCTCAAGAGTGGGCAAAAAAAGCACACTATCGCGTACGATTTGTTTTAATAGTCTTTGGGCCATATGTATGAAGCTGTTTTGCGATCGCAAACACTGCGAATCGCAGAAAAACGGTGTTTGCGATCGCAAAACAGAGCCCCGCTATGTATGAGACACATCCCGACTGCCAATGTGCGAATCGCATAAATAGCGATTCGCAATAATTGCGAATATTACCAGTTTGCGAATAATTTGCGAATTCGCTAAATACGTCAAAATCTAGCGAAATTCGCAATTGTTGTGTCCAGATTTAGCGAATTCGCTAAACGGAATGCATGAATAATTCTCAATTTGCGAATTCACGAAATTCGCAAAATAGAGAATCGCAATTACCACCAAGTTTGAGCAGGTGGTAACCAGGTGCAACCTATATAAAGAGACCCACAATGCAACTGATGTTTGCCACAATGTCAGGGATGTACGTGATAGCCAGGAGGCTACGACTCAGAGCTGCTGCACAGAGAAGGAGACGCCAGGAAAGGATCTTCAGAGCGCGCATAACCCTGCTCCAGCGGACTGAGGAGGAGATCCATACAAACTACAGGCTGGATGAAGAGAGCATCCTGGAATTAATAGCAGAGCTCAAACCTATCCTTGAACACCCCACACGCAGGACACACACAATCCCCACCCACATACAGGTCCTGTGCTCACTCCACCTCTTGGCGTCAGGGAGCTTCCAGGGGTGATAGCCACAGCAGGAGGGATCTCACAGAGTGCATTGTCGCGCTTCTTCCACGCGTTCCTTGATGCCATGGTACAGAGGCTGCATAACCACATATACTTCCCCAGCACACCAACAGGCACTAGCCCAGACCAAGCAGGAGTTCTACCAAATTGCACAATTCCCCCACGTCATTGGATGCATAGATGGGACCCATGTCGCCATATCCCCCCTCCCAGAACGAGTATGTGTTCAGGAATCGCAAGTCCTACCATTCCCTGAACATACAGGTGGTGTGTAATGCCAGGCACATCATCACCGACATCGTTGCTAAATACCCAGGCAGCACCCACGACTCATTCATCTTCCGCCACAGTGGGATACACCGCCGACTCACAAGTGGGGAGTTTGGTGAGGGATACCTACTAGGTAATTGCATGTGATAGAAGGACACACTAGTAATGCATAGCAGTGGCAGGACAGTGTTCAACCTAAATTTTCTCGCCCCACAGGTGACAGTGCGTATGCGGTCCGGGACTACATACTCACTCCTTACCTTAATCCTGCCAACGCTGGGGAGCAGAGGTACAACAGTGCCCACATAGCAACCAGATGTACCATTGAGCGGACCTTCGGGATACTCAAGAGCCGGTTTCGATGCCTACATAAGAGTGGAGGGGCACTTCAATACAGCCCCCAGACCTGTTGCAAGATAGTGGTAGCGTGTGCCATGCTGCACAACATCGCCACCAGGAAGGGCACACCAGTGGAGCTCACTGAATCAGAATCATCAGATGAGGAGGGGCCAGCTCCTGGACGGATGCCGGCCGGAGTAATTGGTGCAGCTGCTGGGCGCCAGAGGCGAGATGAGATCACACAGAACTATTTCTAGGTAAGAAAAGATGACACAATGCCAAAGATCTAATACAGGACTGTGTTTAATTTCCCTTTGTACAGGATATTTATCGGCACACAGCCTGTGTGGCACACAATGTATTCGTCAAAAGTACCGCACATGTGTGATCCACAGTGCAAATTGACTCTTGACCAAGTGTCTGTGTGCACTGGGTTAATGCACCCATATCCATGCCTATGTGTGAGCGCCTCAACTGCGGCGCTGACGGGCTGTAGGCCCTCGCCGTGGGTGCACTGTGCCCTCTTCGCTTGTCTCAGCAGCCCTGCCGTGACGCACACTACGGCGCCTGTCCGGTGGGGGCGGTGGTGTAATGCTGCTCCTGCTGGATTGTGCGTCCTCGTCTGTTGGAGTGAGGACTCCTGGGCCAGCAGTGGCAGCTGCCCACAGCTGATCCACAGCACATGTCACCTGTACCAGACCCCTGGCCACGTCCTGGCTGCAGTGTGACACCTCGTGCTGCATACTGATGCTGCGCCTTGACAGCACTGAGGTCGCTGAGGAGAGGCGGTTTACCGCCCTGGTGTAGAGGTCTAGGCGGGTGTGGAGGCGCTGCCTCTCCCTGCGCCTAGCAGCACGGTCCGCCCTTAGTTCAGCACAGAGTGCCTCCAGGGCACCCGTCAGGCCCATGAAACCAACCCTGATTTGCCTCTGGATTGACCTTATGTTTTTTGCCTGCAGGCGCTGGACCTCCAACATGTGGCCCTCCAACCCTTGGAAGACTGTGTCGTCTCCTGTGAGTGCTGCACTAGTGGATGCACGTGGTGCCCTGCGCCTGGATGGGATTTGTGGAATTGGTTCGGCACGTGCACGGGGTTGTGGCTCTGACTGTCCCTGGACTGTTTGGACATTCACATCGGTGTCCTGGGATTCCTCCTCCAGTGGTGGCAATGGTGGCACTGCAATCCGCCTGCGGCGTATTGGTGGGATGACTGGGCTGCCCTCGTCTTCCTCTTCCTCCTCCTCCTCTTGCCCTGTTGCCTCTGGGCTGGGGGATTCATCCTCCCTCCACTGATTGTTCCCTGTGTTTCTGCTGGTGCTGTGGACATAAATGCACACATTAATTTACTGTCCTGCCTTGCATCTGTCATGCATTAAATATCACTGTTTGGAGTTACATGGGTCCTATCCATCTGTATTTTGACTTTCATGATGCACACATACTGTTTGAGCCTGGCTGGGTGTCATTGCTCCACTGTTAGGTGCATGTAACTACATCTCCCATAATGCATTGCTGTGTGTGCTTGTGTACCTGCACTGGAATTGTAGTTTTGTTGTGCCCCTGGGACTCTCCTGGGTGTGTGGGGGTAGTAGGGAGGTATCAGGGGTGTGATGGCATGCTTCTTACCTTGTCTTGGTTGTGTGTGGTCGGAGCTGTCCAGGTCTGACACACCCACTGCACTCTCCGGAAGCAGGGTCCCCTCAACCATTTCTTCGAGTGGTGTTGAAGCGGTGGCAGTGGAGGTCCCCCCACCAGTCTTGTTGGCCTCCTCCAGCCTGGTAGCAACCTTCTCCTTTGAGCGCGCGCGCATATCATACCAGCGCTTCTGTAGGTCTTTGACGCTGCGATGTGTGACGCCAATTGCGTTTATTTTGCGCTGGATGTCTGCCCATATCCTCCTCTTGCGTGTCTCTGGCACACGCAGGGACTTCTTGCCAAACAGGAGCTCATGGCTCACAACCATCTCCTGTATCAGAGCCTCCTGCTCACTTTCTGTGAACTTTGGCTTTCTGATTCTGGGTGTCTCCCCTGCTGCTTGTCCTTGCTGGCCATGTCTCCACTCTCTCCAATGTGTGTATCACTGCAGTGATGCCTCAGCCTCTACTCCTGCTCTCTCACTCTGCTCCTGGAACTCAGGTGCAGCATGGGTAGTCACACTTCCTGGTTGTGATGTCATCAAGCTGCACCTGTGTCTCAGAATTGTCGTTTGCGAATATCGCAATTTTGCGAGAATTCGAATCAAAATAGAAAGTTCAATGCTAAATGAACGCTATTTGGGTAATCGCTATTCATTTAGCGAACTTTAGCGAATCGCTATTGTTTTGCGATTATTTGTTTACATACGGTTTTGCGTTTCTCAAATAGCGATTCGCTAAAATTCGCTATTTGAGAATCGCAAAAGGGGACTTTGATACATATGGCCCTTAGTCCAATCTGCATTGAAGAGTGAGTGGATGTATAAGTGTCTGGATGGAGGATTTAGTAGCACTGTGATTGACTGTCTAA
>CAWUFW010024747.1:0-55452 GCA_963921515.1 Calotriton arnoldi | reverse complement strand
TGAGTTTTTGTGTTGGTTTCTTTGTTACAGAGGCCATCGTGCATGTGGGAAAATTGTTGGCCTTGTTCGATGAAAGTTGGGCCTTCATGCTTTTTCGTTCTTCCATCAATGTGGATACGATTGTTGGAAATTCTTGTACTTTATCAATTAGGCTACAGGTATGGCACTGGTTGAATTTGTTGTGTTGTTTGTTAACTGTTGGAACTTCCGTAGCCTCCCTCAATAACTGCTTTATTGTGGTATGCATATTCCCAAATCGGGGGTCAATAGCCACAGTAAATTGTGCTAATGATTACAATAATGCTATTTGTATATCAAATGTATATCAAATGTATTCGAGTTGTATTCAAGGGCCTTTGATGTAGTGTCTAGCGTCTGAAACAAGCGGATCCAAGTGTCTGGCTCCAAACATCTGCTGTAATCGCAAGGGGTGCGGCCAACTTCCTTTGCGTTGGATGGCGTAAAATGGTTCCCGCACTCTGTTTCTCTGTTTTGTTGCAGCGTGTAATGGTTCCAGCATTCTAACTTGCTGTTGTTTTTATAAAGTTCTGATAGACGTGCATTCAGTGAGGCCCCTGTTGTTTCAGGGGACTCAGTGGTTGGGTTATGCGTGATATCTTTGGGTGACTGTAAAGGAGCCGAGGAAGAAAGCAAATTGACGTTTGTATTATGTTTTACTTTGGTGTCAGCTGAATGTGTTCTTTGGCAGACCAAGTGCTTATTGATGGGGAAAGGGATGGGGTTTGTTCTTCGTCCACCATGAGCTCTTGATTTCTTGCCGACCAGGCTCTAGTGCACGGGTACTCATAGTACGGCCCGCGGTCCGCCAGCGGCCCGGCAAGCCTTCCTTGGCGGCCCGCGGACCTTGCAGACATCGTACCTGTGTTTTTTAAAAATATTTTACAGTGTGTCAGCAAACACAGACTCTGCTCTATGGGGGCCGGGCGATTCCGATAGTCCGAGTGGAGCTGCAGGGGCGCTAAGAGGTGAAATACAACAAAGCCTCGTTATTATGCAAATGGTCTTTTAAAGACCTGTGAAGTACTCGGGTGCGGCTGTGTGCGCGCCCGGGAAGCTGTCTCAGCCCAGGCTGCCACACGCGCGGGGTGAGGTGACAGAGAATGATAGAGGACAGCAGGGTGTGAGAGCCGGGTGAGGTGACGGAGGGCAGCAGGGAGTGAGAGCCGGGTAAGATGGCAGAGGGTTACAGAGGGCAGCAGGGAGTGAGAGCTGGGTGAGGTGACGGAGGGCAGCAGGGAGTGAGAGCCGGGTGAGGTGACGGAGGGCAGCAGGGAGTGAGAGCCGGGTGAGATGGCAGAGGGTGACAGAGGGCAGCAGGGAGTGAGACCCGGGTGAGGTGGCAGAGGGCAGCAGGGAGTGAGAGCCGGGTGAGGTGACAGAGGGTTGCAGGGAGTGAGAGCCGGGTAAGGTGACAGAGGGTGACAGAGGGCAGCAGGGAGTGAGAGCCGGGTGAGGTGACGGAGGGCAGCAGGGAGTGAGAGCCGGGTGAGATGGCAGAGGGTGACGGAGGGCAGCAGGGAGTGAGAGCCGGATGAGGTGACAGAGGGTTGCAGGGAGTGAGAGCCGGGTAAGGTGACAGAGGGTTGCAGGGAGTGAGAGCCGGGTAAGGTGACAGAGGGTGACAGAGGGCAGTAGGGAGTGAGAGCCGGGTGAGGTGATGGAGGGCAGCAGGGAGTGAGAGCCGGGTAAGGTGACGGAGGGTGACAGAGGGCAGGGAGTGAGAGCCGGGTGAGATGGCAGAGGGTGACAGAGGGCAGCAGGGAGTGAGAGCCGGGTGAGGTGTGCGTTAAGAGCCTGTGATGTGATGCTTCCCGCCAGCCTGTAGTCAGAGAGTTGAGCCAAGGCCAGGGAGCTCAGGCCTGGGAGGGAGACAGAGAGGGAGACAGAGAGAGAGGGAGACAGAGAGAGAGGGAGATAGAGACAGAGAGAGAGGGAGAGGGAGACAGAGAGCGAGGGAGACAGAGAGCGAGGGAGACAGAGAGAGAGGGAGACAGAGAGCGAGGGAGACAGAGAGCGAGGGAGACAGAGGGAGACAGAGAGAGAGAGGGAGACAGAGAGAGAGGGAGACAGAGACAGAGAGAGAGGGAGAGGGAGACAGAGAGCGAGGGTGACAGAGAGAGGGAGACAGAGAGAGAGGGAGACAGAGAGAGAGGGAGACAGAGACAGAGAGAGAGGGAGACAGAGAGCGAGGGAGACAGAGAGAGGGAGACAGAGAGAGAGGGAGACAGAGAGTGAGGGAGACAGAGAGAGAGGGAGACAGAGAGAGAGGGAGACACAGAGAGAGGGACACAGAGAGAGGGACACAGAGAGAGGGACACAGAGAGAGGGAGACAGTGAGAGGGAGACAGAGTGGGAGGGAGACAGAGCGGGAGGGAGACAGAGTGGGAGGGAGGGAGACAGAGTGGGAGGGAGACAGAGTGGGAGGGAGACAGAGTGGGAGGGAGACAGAGTGGGAGGGAGGGAGACAGAGAGGGAGGGAGACAGAGAGGGAGGGAGCCAGAGAGGGAGGGAGACAGAGTGGGAGGGAGACAGAGAGGGAGAGACAGAGAGGGAGGGAGAGACAGAGGGACGGAGACAGAGGGACGGAGACAGAGGGAGGGAGACAGACAGAGAGAGACAGACAGAGGGAGGAGGGCGACAGATAGAGGGCGACAGAGGGAGGGAGACAGAGGGAGGGAGACACAGGGAGGGAGACACAGGGAGGGAGACACAGGGAGGGAGAGACAGGGAGAGAGAGAGAGAGGGAGGGAGACAGGGAGGGAGACAGGGAGACAGAGAGAGAGGGAGGGAGACAGAGAGAGGGAGGGAGACAGAGAGAGAGAGGGAGACAGAGACAGAGAGGGAGGGAGATAGAGAGGGAGGGAGACAGACAGAGGGAGACAGACAGAGAGGGAGACAGAGAGAGGGAGACAGAGAGGGAGACAGAGAGGGAGACAGAGAGGGAGGGAGACAGAGAAGGAGGGAGACAGAGAAGGAGGGAGACAGAGAGGGAGGGAGACAGAGAGAGAGGGAGACAGAGAGGGAGGGAGATGAAGAGAGGGATACAGAGGGAGAGACAGAGGGAGAGAGAGGGAGGGAGGGAGACAGAGAGAGAGACAGAGAGAGAGACAGAGAGAGAGGGAGACAGAGAGGGAGACAGAGAGGGAGACAGAGAGGGAGACAGAGAGGGAGACAGAGGGATGGAGACAGACCGAGAGAGAGGGAGGGAGACAGACAGACGGAGGAGGGCGACAGGCAGAGGGAGACAGAGGGAGACAGGGGGAGACAGGGGAGACAGAGGGAGACACAGAGGGAGGGAGACATAGAGACATAGAGAGGGAGGGAGACATAGAGACAGAGAGAGGGAGTGAGACAGAGGGAGACAGAGAGGGAGACAGAGGGAGAGACAGAGGGAGAGACAGAGGGAGAGACAGAGGGAGGGAGACAGACAGAGAGAGAGGGAGGGAGACAGACAGAGAGAGAGGGAGGGAGACAGACAGAGAGAGAGGGAGGGAGACAGACAGAGAGAGAGGGAGGGAGACAGACAGAGGGAGGAGGACGACAGGCAGAGGGAGACAGAGGGAGGGAGGGAGACAGAGGGAGACAGGGGGAGACAGAGGGAGACACAGAGGGAGGGAGACATAGAGACAGAGAGAGGGAGGGAGACAGAGGGAGACAGAGGGAGACAGAGGGAGACAGAGGGAGACAGTCAGAGGGAGACAGAGGGAGGGAGACAGAGGGAGGGAGACAGACAGAGAGAGACAGAGAGAGGAGGGAGACAGAGAGAGGAGGGAGACAGAGGGAGGGAGACAGAGGGAGGGAGACAGAGGGAGGGAGACAGAGGGAGGGAGGGAGACAGAGAGAGGGAGGGAGACAGAGAGAGAGAGAGAGAGAGAGAGAGAGAGGGAGAGAGAGGGAGAGAGAGAGAGATAGAGAGAGGGAGGGAGGGAGACAGAGAGAGAGAGAGAGAGGGAGACAGACAGTGAGAGAGGGAGGGAGGGAGACAGAGAGAGGGAGGGAGGGAGACAGACAGACAGACAGACAGGGAGAGAGAGAGAGAGAGAGAGAGATGTGTATGCCGGGTCCGGTGGCTCAGTGGACGAAGGCGTCCGCTGCAGGGGCCTGTGTTCCACCTCATGGTCACAGTTTTGATTTGCTCTAGTCCCGCCCCCTCCCCCAATGACCCCGCCCCCACAGGTGCGGCCCTCGGCCACAAACCACACTGTAAATTTGGCCCCCAAGAGAAAGTTTGTGAGTACCCATGCTCTAGTGCATATGTTAGACCATATTAGTGCCGGTTTTATTCCTGATATTCCTGAGCTTCCTTCCATGTTTGGTTTATTTGAATTCTTTTTATATCCCAAATTCATCTCCTTTTGGGAGAGAGAGGTTTCCATGTAACTTATTGATTTTAAGTTTGTTGTTTATTGCTTATTGCTCTGTTATTTGATTTAACATTCACCCAAAAACGTCCTCTTCCATCTAGCTCTGTTTAACTCCCACTGTGACTGGATTGAGATTTCTTGTTTACACCTTGTTTAGGTTTCCGTGTTATAGGCACAGCACCTGATGATGTAAATTAGTTGGAGATGAATAAGCCTCTGGTTTCCTTTAGCACCTAGCTTCTATTCCTCACGTTACTGGGGGCTTATAGCTGACCCTTGAATTAAATTTTCCAAGTTTGAGTGGGCTGCTGTGCTGAGGTGACGGTGGCTTCGATGCTCGCAGCCCATTTGCAACACTGCGAGGGTGCTGGTTATATGCAGTAAGTATCCAAACTCCTGCGCCTGGCTTAGGCAAGATGAGAACGGCACTACATTTTAAATTTAAAAGACCGTGTCTAGAGGCTGGGGGCGAGCCAAAGCTCACCGAGGGGGGTGTGAGGGGGGGTGCAAGCCGCACCGAGACCTGGCTGGGCTGCTTTCGAGGGAAAGCCTGGGGTTCCTCTTAGGGCATGGCAGCTACTACTGCTGCACTCGGCTGTCTTACCTGCCTCAGCTCGGCTCGATGTATTTCTTTCAAAGTTAGGAGCGGGGGTCCGGACCAATTCAAAAACAGATCCGGTGTCCAGCCGACTGCTCCACAGAGTTGCTGAACGAAATGCAGTGCAAGACTCAAGACCTGGAAGCTGGATTCTTCCATGGTTAATAAGCCTTTGTTATTCGATGTTGCAAGCTCCAATTGAAATGTATTATTGATGGTTCTTAGACTCTGTATGTTGCTTCATGTGTAGCATTGAGCATCGTTCAGTTGTTTATATGCTTCCAAAATGTACTCTGACCTTGTCAGCATTACGTATTATGATCTGATTGTTACTCTGTAATTTCTTGATTAGGTCGTAATATCTCCTATTGTGGTCACTTTGGGGCATATGTTCAAGCCCCTATCACCACAATATCACTTATAATAATGTTGTGGTGGCGATAGGGGCTTAGCCTTATTTACAAGGCAGCGTTAAGCCACTTAACATGGCTTAATGCTGCTTTGTAAATAAGGTCCCCTTTACGCTATGCTTAGCATAAAAGGGGTGGGCAGTAGGTGTTGCGGTGGGTGTTCCACCGCAACACCCATTGATTTTGATGCTGCCCCCTATGTACAAGGGCAGCATACATAGGAGGCAGCGCCAAAATTAAGACCAAGTTGGCAGAACAAGGAGAAATGCATAATTTCTCCTTGTTTTTGCTTTTCCATGTGTGCTGCCTGGTGCAGAGCAGGAATATCGACGTATAAATATCGAGGAACATAAATATCGCTGAAGAAATATCGTGGGGAAGAAATATCGACAACAGAAATATCGTGGACAAGAATATCGACTGACAGGTAAGTAATATCGATTGCAAAAATATCGACGTATTAAATATCGTTTACAAAAATATAGTTGACAAAAATATAGAATTATTAATAATGTTATGTATTTTAGTGTTTTTGTTGAGAATTGTTTGTCATTTTATTATAAGTTTGAAAATTTTAGTAGTTATTAATTTATTTTAAGTTTAATTTTGTGTTTTTAGTTCAGTAGCGGGTTGTGGGTTTATAGGGGAAAAGGGTGGGAAGTAATTTAATTATATAGATTTAAATTATAATTTATAGTAGTTAATATATTTTTTTTTATTTGAATTTTGCGTTTTTAGTTCAGTAGCGGGTTGTGGGTTTATAGGGGAATAGGGTGGGAAGTAATTTAATTATATTAAATTTATTGAATAATTAATGTAATAATTGATTAATTAATAATAGTTTAATAATTAGTTGTTAATTAATTTCAATTAATCAATTAATAATTAATTATGTTAATTGTTTAATTGATTTTAGGTGTGTGTTGTGGTGTTTATATGTGTGAAGGGTGGTAAGTAATTAATTTTTCTTGATTAATTATTAAATATTTATAAATTAATTTCCATTAATTCATTAGTAATTATTAATTGTAATTGTGTAATTAATTTTAGGTGTGTGTTGTGGTGTGTATATGTGTAAATGGCGTGAAGGGTGGTAAGTAATTAATTTTGTTATTGATTAATTATTAAATATTTATAAATTAATTTCCATTAATTAATTAGTAATTATTAATTGTAATTGCGTAAATAATTTTAGGTGTGTGTTGTGAATATTATAGTGTTAATTAATGTGTAATTAATGATTTTTTATTATCTTTGTTAATAATAATATATGTAATTTTATATATTAATTATGTTAATATTGGAAATTAAATTTAACAAAAATGTTGATGATTTTGATTTTTATTGTTTTGGGATCCAGCACTTTCCCTACTGTTGCACTCAGTGGAGTGGGAATAGTAATTTTACCCCTGCGCTATCCAGCGCTTTCCCTACTGTTGCACTCACTGGAGTGGGAATAGTAATTTTTACCCCTACGCTATCCAGCGCTTTCCCTACTGTTGCACTCACTGGAGTGGGAATAGTAATTTTACCCCTACGCTATCCAGCGCTTTCCCTACTGTTGCACTCACTGGAGTGGGAAAAGTCATTTTTACCCCCTCGCTATCCAATGTTTCCACTACTACTGTGTTTATTTTGTTATTAAATGTATGTTTTTTTATTTTTTTTATTGTTTAATGTGTTAATTAAATATAGAATATTTTATTTAATTTTAAATTATTTATATATGTGCATATTTTATTTTTATATAATTTAAAAAGTTTATAAATTAAATAAAGATACTAGTTAATAAAATGTATTTAAGTAAATATGTATATGTACACATTTTTTTGTGTTTATATTTATTAAATTAAGTTTATTAGTTATTAGTTAAAATATATATTAAATTTAATTTATTTTGTTAATAATATTAATATTATTTAAGTTTTGTAATTTTTTTAAGTCGATATTTTTACTTCTATATTTTTTACATCGATATTTTTGTGTCGATATTATTGTACTTACCTGTTTATGTATAGGAAGTCGATATTTTTGTTATCGATATTTTCACATCGATATTTTTTTCATCGATATTTTTAACATCAATATTTTAACATGGAACCCTGCCCTGTGCAGCACACATGGAAAAAGAAAAATACCTAGGATTGTTTATGTACATGAAGGTCCCCCTTCCAGTACATAAACAATCTTTAAAAAAAATGCCATTTTGTGACTTCCATGTGTGCTGGATTAAGCAGCACACATAGAAGTGACAAAATGGCATTGAAAGTGACAAAATGGCATTGAAAGATTGTTTATGAACAGGAAGGCGCACCTTCCTGTACATAAACAATCTTTCCCCTGCACTCAGACGCCTTTGCACTATGGTGCAAGGGTGCCTGCATTGGCGTTACACTGCTAAGTGTAGTGCCAGCGCAGGGTGAAACGCAAGGATGCACCATATCCTTGTAAATATGGTACAGCCTTGCGTTTCTGAACTGGCGGAGTGAGGTGTTAGGACATGAGGGCTAATGCCTCACTCCGCCACTTCCTCGTACATATGCCCCTTTGTTTTTTACCTGCTCTTTGAGTTGTATGATTGAGCTTTTTGATTTGTTCAATGATCTTTTCATTAAAAACATCAATTGTGTCTCGTGGCATCACGGGTTATAAATATTGATCTCGGTTTGAAAGGTGTTTCAACCAATCCATGTGTCCAGGGATTGTTGTTCTATGATCAGTTTTGTAGATGGCCTTGTACTTATTTCAACATCCTCATTCTGTAATTCCCTGTAGGTCCTGCATAAGGAGAATATCCAAAATTTGAAGGTTGTCCTGATTGCTGTTTTGTGCCCGGACCCTCCTCGTTGTTATGGATGGCTTTTTATTTTGTTTTTGAAGATGATATTTAGTGAGTTTTAATTTTGTGATGTATTTGAAGATGTCAATTCTAGTCTGACTGTAGCTGAAAAAACGTTCTCCTAAAGATACAATCAATCAATCAATCAGGGATTCTTTAAGTGCGCTACTCACCCGTGAGGGTCTCAATGTGCTGGGGGCAGCACCGATCAGTCAAAGAGCCAGGTCTTGAGGGTCTTCCTGAAGATGTGCAGGGTGGGGGCACGTCTGATGTCGATCTGGAGCTCGTTTCAGGTCTTGGCCGCGATGTAGGAGAATGTTCTGCTGCCCGTTCTTGCTCTGCGGATGCACGGGGTTTGGCGAGAGTGTGGTCAGCTGATCGGAGGTTCCTCTTGGGTACGTGGAAGGAGATTCTTTCATTGAGATATTGGGGTCTGGTGTTGTGGAGTCATTTGTAGGAGTGAGTATCATGAAAGTTACTCTCTTCTCAACGGGGAGCCAGTGGAGGTTGCGCAGGTGTTGGGTGATGTGTTCGTGTCGAGGGATGCCGAAGACGAGTCTGGCTGCGGTGTTCTGTATGGTCTGGAGTTTGCGGAGTAGAGACTTCTTGATCCCGGCGTTTCCATAGTCCAGTCTGCTGGTTATGAGTGTGTGGGTGACGGTCTTCCTTTACTCGGGGGATATATTTGAAGGTCTTTCGGAGGATGCGGAGGATGTTGAAACAGGTGGAGGTGACGGCGTTGACCTGTCGGGTCATGGAGAGGGAGGAGTCGAGTACGCTGCCGAGGTTTTGGGCGTGATCCGTGGGGGTAGGGGGCTGCCGAGGGTGGTGGGCCACCAGGTGTTGTCCCATGCAGAGGGGGAGGGTCTGAGGACCTCTGTCTTCTCCGAGTTGAGCTTCAGGCAGCTGCTGCTCATCCAGGAAGCAATGTCCTTCATTCCTTCCTGGAAGTTTAGTCTGGTGGTGATGGAGTCTTTGGTGAGGGAGAGGATGAGCTGGGTGTCGTCGGCGTAGGATACAATGCTGAGACGTGCTGTCTTACAATGGCGGCAAGGGGGGCCATGTAGATGTTGAGGCTGAGTTTTTGTGTTGGTTTCTTTGTTACAGAGGCCATCGTGCATGTGGGAAAATTGTTGGCCTTGTTCGATGAAAGTTGGGCCTTCATGCTTTTTCGTTCTTCCATCAATGTGGATACGATTGTTGGAAATTCTTGTACTTTATCAATTAGGCTACAGGTATGGCACTGGTTGAATTTGTTGTGTTGTTTGTTAACTGTTGGAACTTCCGTAGCCTCCCTCAATAACTGCTTTATTGTGGTATGCATATTCCCAAATCGGGGTCAATAGCCACAGTAAATTGTGCTAATGATTACAATAATGCTATTTGTATATCAAATGTATATCAAATGTATTCGAGTTGTATTCAAGGGCCTTTGATGTAGTGTCTAGCGTCTGAAACAAGCGGATCCAAGTGTCTGGCTCCAAACATCTGCTGTAATCGCAAGGGGTGCGGCCAACTTCCTTTGCGTTGGATGGCGTAAAATGGTTCCCGCACTCTGTTTCTCTGTTTTGTTGCAGCGTGTAATGGTTCCAGCATTCTAACTTGCTGTTGTTTTTATAAAGTTCTGATAGACGTGCATTCAGTGAGGCCCCTGTTGTTTCAGGGGACTCAGTGGTTGGGTTATGCGTGATATCTTTGGGTGACTGTAAAGGAGCCGAGGAAGAAAGCAAATTGACGTTTGTATTATGTTTTACTTTGGTGTCAGCTGAATGTGTTCTTTGGCAGACCAAGTGCTTATTGATGGGGAAAGGGATGGGGTTTGTTCTTCGTCCACCATGAGCTCTTGATTTCTTGCCGACCAGGCTCTAGTGCACGGGTACTCATAGTACGGCCCGCGGTCCGCCAGCGGCCCGGCAAGCCTTCCTTGGCGGCCCGCGGACCTTGCAGACATCGTACCTGTGTTTTTTAAAAATATTTTACAGTGTGTCAGCAAACACAGACTCTGCTCTATGGGGGCCGGGCGATTCCGATAGTCCGAGTGGAGCTGCAGGGGCGCTAAGAGGTGAAATACAACAAAGCCTCGTTATTATGCAAATGGTCTTTTAAAGACCTGTGAAGTACTCGGGTGCGGCTGTGTGCGCGCCCGGGAAGCTGTCTCAGCCCAGGCTGCCACACGCGCGGGGTGAGGTGACAGAGAATGATAGAGGACAGCAGGGTGTGAGAGCCGGGTGAGGTGACGGAGGGCAGCAGGGAGTGAGAGCCGGGTAAGATGGCAGAGGGTTACAGAGGGCAGCAGGGAGTGAGAGCTGGGTGAGGTGACGGAGGGCAGCAGGGAGTGAGAGCCGGGTGAGGTGACGGAGGGCAGCAGGGAGTGAGAGCCGGGTGAGATGGCAGAGGGTGACAGAGGGCAGCAGGGAGTGAGACCCGGGTGAGGTGGCAGAGGGCAGCAGGGAGTGAGAGCCGGGTGAGGTGACAGAGGGTTGCAGGGAGTGAGAGCCGGGTAAGGTGACAGAGGGTGACAGAGGGCAGCAGGGAGTGAGAGCCGGGTGAGGTGACGGAGGGCAGCAGGGAGTGAGAGCCGGGTGAGATGGCAGAGGGTGACGGAGGGCAGCAGGGAGTGAGAGCCGGATGAGGTGACAGAGGGTTGCAGGGAGTGAGAGCCGGGTAAGGTGACAGAGGGTTGCAGGGAGTGAGAGCCGGGTAAGGTGACAGAGGGTGACAGAGGGCAGTAGGGAGTGAGAGCCGGGTGAGGTGATGGAGGGCAGCAGGGAGTGAGAGCCGGGTAAGGTGACGGAGGGTGACAGAGGGCAGGGAGTGAGAGCCGGGTGAGATGGCAGAGGGTGACAGAGGGCAGCAGGGAGTGAGAGCCGGGTGAGGTGTGCGTTAAGAGCCTGTGATGTGATGCTTCCCGCCAGCCTGTAGTCAGAGAGTTGAGCCAAGGCCAGGGAGCTCAGGCCTGGGAGGGAGACAGAGAGGGAGACAGAGAGAGAGGGAGACAGAGAGAGAGGGAGATAGAGACAGAGAGAGAGGGAGAGGGAGACAGAGAGCGAGGGAGACAGAGAGCGAGGGAGACAGAGAGAGAGGGAGACAGAGAGCGAGGGAGACAGAGAGCGAGGGAGACAGAGGGAGACAGAGAGAGAGAGGGAGACAGAGAGAGAGGGAGACAGAGACAGAGAGAGAGGGAGAGGGAGACAGAGAGCGAGGGTGACAGAGAGAGGGAGACAGAGAGAGAGGGAGACAGAGAGAGAGGGAGACAGAGACAGAGAGAGAGGGAGACAGAGAGCGAGGGAGACAGAGAGAGGGAGACAGAGAGAGAGGGAGACAGAGAGTGAGGGAGACAGAGAGAGAGGGAGACAGAGAGAGAGGGAGACACAGAGAGAGGGACACAGAGAGAGGGACACAGAGAGAGGGACACAGAGAGAGGGAGACAGTGAGAGGGAGACAGAGTGGGAGGGAGACAGAGCGGGAGGGAGACAGAGTGGGAGGGAGGGAGACAGAGTGGGAGGGAGACAGAGTGGGAGGGAGACAGAGTGGGAGGGAGACAGAGTGGGAGGGAGGGAGACAGAGAGGGAGGGAGACAGAGAGGGAGGGAGCCAGAGAGGGAGGGAGACAGAGTGGGAGGGAGACAGAGAGGGAGAGACAGAGAGGGAGGGAGAGACAGAGGGACGGAGACAGAGGGACGGAGACAGAGGGAGGGAGACAGACAGAGAGAGACAGACAGAGGGAGGAGGGCGACAGATAGAGGGCGACAGAGGGAGGGAGACAGAGGGAGGGAGACACAGGGAGGGAGACACAGGGAGGGAGACACAGGGAGGGAGAGACAGGGAGAGAGAGAGAGAGGGAGGGAGACAGGGAGGGAGACAGGGAGACAGAGAGAGAGGGAGGGAGACAGAGAGAGGGAGGGAGACAGAGAGAGAGAGGGAGACAGAGACAGAGAGGGAGGGAGATAGAGAGGGAGGGAGACAGACAGAGGGAGACAGACAGAGAGGGAGACAGAGAGAGGGAGACAGAGAGGGAGACAGAGAGGGAGACAGAGAGGGAGGGAGACAGAGAAGGAGGGAGACAGAGAAGGAGGGAGACAGAGAGGGAGGGAGACAGAGAGAGAGGGAGACAGAGAGGGAGGGAGATGAAGAGAGGGATACAGAGGGAGAGACAGAGGGAGAGAGAGGGAGGGAGGGAGACAGAGAGAGAGACAGAGAGAGAGACAGAGAGAGAGGGAGACAGAGAGGGAGACAGAGAGGGAGACAGAGAGGGAGACAGAGAGGGAGACAGAGGGATGGAGACAGACCGAGAGAGAGGGAGGGAGACAGACAGACGGAGGAGGGCGACAGGCAGAGGGAGACAGAGGGAGACAGGGGGAGACAGGGGGAGACAGAGGGAGACACAGAGGGAGGGAGACATAGAGACATAGAGAGGGAGGGAGACATAGAGACAGAGAGAGGGAGTGAGACAGAGGGAGACAGAGAGGGAGACAGAGGGAGAGACAGAGGGAGAGACAGAGGGAGAGACAGAGGGAGGGAGACAGACAGAGAGAGAGGGAGGGAGACAGACAGAGAGAGAGGGAGGGAGACAGACAGAGAGAGAGGGAGGGAGACAGACAGAGAGAGAGGGAGGGAGACAGACAGAGGGAGGAGGACGACAGGCAGAGGGA
This sequence comes from Calotriton arnoldi, assembly GCA_963921515.1. NCBI lineage: Eukaryota > Metazoa > Chordata > Amphibia > Caudata > Salamandridae > Calotriton > Calotriton arnoldi. The sequence continues at coordinate 42,569 of CAWUFW010024747.1, read as the reverse complement.
GACAGAGGGAGGGAGGGAGACAGAGGGAGACAGGGGGAGACAGAGGGAGACACAGAGGGAGGGAGACATAGAGACAGAGAGAGGGAGGGAGACAGAGGGAGACAGAGGGAGACAGAGGGAGACAGAGGGAGACAGTCAGAGGGAGACAGAGGGAGGGAGACAGAGGGAGGGAGACAGACAGAGAGAGACAGAGAGAGGAGGGAGACAGAGAGAGGAGGGAGACAGAGGGAGGGAGACAGAGGGAGGGAGACAGAGGGAGGGAGACAGAGGGAGGGAGGGAGACAGAGAGAGGGAGGGAGACAGAGAGAGAGAGAGAGAGAGAGAGAGAGAGGGAGAGAGAGGGAGAGAGAGAGAGATAGAGAGAGGGAGGGAGGGAGACAGAGAGAGAGAGAGAGAGGGAGACAGACAGTGAGAGAGGGAGGGAGGGAGACAGAGAGAGGGAGGGAGGGAGACAGACAGACAGACAGACAGGGAGAGAGAGAGAGAGAGAGAGAGATGTGTATGCCGGGTCCGGTGGCTCAGTGGACGAAGGCGTCCGCTGCAGGGGCCTGTGTTCCACCTCATGGTCACAGTTTTGATTTGCTCTAGTCCCGCCCCTCCCCAATGACCCCGCCCCCACAGGTGCGGCCCTCGGCCACAAACCACACTGTAAATTTGGCCCCCAAGAGAAAGTTTGTGAGTACCCATGCTCTAGTGCATATGTTAGACCATATTAGTGCCGGTTTTATTCCTGATATTCCTGAGCTTCCTTCCATGTTTGGTTTATTTGAATTCTTTTTATATCCCAAATTCATCTCCTTTTGGGAGAGAGAGGTTTCCATGTAACTTATTGATTTTAAGTTTGTTGTTTATTGCTTATTGCTCTGTTATTTGATTTAACATTCACCCAAAAACGTCCTCTTCCATCTAGCTCTGTTTAACTCCCACTGTGACTGGATTGAGATTTCTTGTTTACACCTTGTTTAGGTTTCCGTGTTATAGGCACAGCACCTGATGATGTAAATTAGTTGGAGATGAATAAGCCTCTGGTTTCCTTTAGCACCTAGCTTCTATTCCTCACGTTACTGGGGGCTTATAGCTGACCCTTGAATTAAATTTTCCAAGTTTGAGTGGGCTGCTGTGCTGAGGTGACGGTGGCTTCGATGCTCGCAGCCCATTTGCAACACTGCGAGGGTGCTGGTTATATGCAGTAAGTATCCAAACTCCTGCGCCTGGCTTAGGCAAGATGAGAACGGCACTACATTTTAAATTTAAAAGACCGTGTCTAGAGGCTGGGGGCGAGCCAAAGCTCACCGAGGGGGTGTGAGGGGGGTGCAAGCCGCACCGAGACCTGGCTGGGCTGCTTTCGAGGGAAAGCCTGGGGTTCCTCTTAGGGCATGGCAGCTACTACTGCTGCACTCGGCTGTCTTACCTGCCTCAGCTCGGCTCGATGTATTTCTTTCAAAGTTAGGAGCGGGGTCCGGACCAATTCAAAAACAGATCCGGTGTCCAGCCGACTGCTCCACAGAGTTGCTGAACGAAATGCAGTGCAAGACTCAAGACCTGGAAGCTGGATTCTTCCATGGTTAATAAGCCTTTGTTATTCGATGTTGCAAGCTCCAATTGAAATGTATTATTGATGGTTCTTAGACTCTGTATGTTGCTTCATGTGTAGCATTGAGCATCGTTCAGTTGTTTATATGCTTCCAAAATGTACTCTGACCTTGTCAGCATTACGTATTATGATCTGATTGTTACTCTGTAATTTCTTGATTAGGTCGTAATATCTCCTATTGTGGTCACTTTGGGGCATATGTTCAAGCCCCTATCACCACAATATCACTTATAATAATGTTGTGGTGGCGATAGGGGCTTAGCCTTATTTACAAGGCAGCGTTAAGCCACTTAACATGGCTTAATGCTGCTTTGTAAATAAGGTCCCCTTTACGCTATGCTTAGCATAAAAGGGGTGGGCAGTAGGTGTTGCGGTGGGTGTTCCACCGCAACACCCATTGATTTTGATGCTGCCCCCTATGTACAAGGGCAGCATACATAGGAGGCAGCGCCAAAATTAAGACCAAGTTGGCAGAACAAGGAGAAATGCATAATTTCTCCTTGTTTTTGCTTTTCCATGTGTGCTGCCTGGTGCAGAGCAGGAATATCGACGTATAAATATCGAGGAACATAAATATCGCTGAAGAAATATCGTGGGGAAGAAATATCGACAACAGAAATATCGTGGACAAGAATATCGACTGACAGGTAAGTAATATCGATTGCAAAAATATCGACGTATTAAATATCGTTTACAAAAATATAGTTGACAAAAATATAGAATTATTAATAATGTTATGTATTTTAGTGTTTTTGTTGAGAATTGTTTGTCATTTTATTATAAGTTTGAAAATTTTAGTAGTTATTAATTTATTTTAAGTTTAATTTTGTGTTTTTAGTTCAGTAGCGGGTTGTGGGTTTATAGGGGAAAAGGGTGGGAAGTAATTTAATTATATAGATTTAAATTATAATTTATAGTAGTTAATATATTTTTTTTATTTGAATTTTGCGTTTTTAGTTCAGTAGCGGGTTGTGGGTTTATAGGGGAATAGGGTGGGAAGTAATTTAATTATATTAAATTTATTGAATAATTAATGTAATAATTGATTAATTAATAATAGTTTAATAATTAGTTGTTAATTAATTTCAATTAATCAATTAATAATTAATTATGTTAATTGTTTAATTGATTTTAGGTGTGTGTTGTGGTGTTTATATGTGTGAAGGGTGGTAAGTAATTAATTTTTCTTGATTAATTATTAAATATTTATAAATTAATTTCCATTAATTCATTAGTAATTATTAATTGTAATTGTGTAATTAATTTTAGGTGTGTGTTGTGGTGTGTATATGTGTAAATGGCGTGAAGGGTGGTAAGTAATTAATTTTGTTATTGATTAATTATTAAATATTTATAAATTAATTTCCATTAATTAATTAGTAATTATTAATTGTAATTGCGTAAATAATTTTAGGTGTGTGTTGTGAATATTATAGTGTTAATTAATGTGTAATTAATGATTTTTTATTATCTTTGTTAATAATAATATATGTAATTTTATATATTAATTATGTTAATATTGGAAATTAAATTTAACAAAAATGTTGATGATTTTGATTTTTATTGTTTTGGGATCCAGCACTTTCCCTACTGTTGCACTCAGTGGAGTGGGAATAGTAATTTTACCCCTGCGCTATCCAGCGCTTTCCCTACTGTTGCACTCACTGGAGTGGGAATAGTAATTTTTACCCCTACGCTATCCAGCGCTTTCCCTACTGTTGCACTCACTGGAGTGGGAATAGTAATTTTTACCCCTACGCTATCCAGCGCTTTCCCTACTGTTGCACTCACTGGAGTGGGAAAAGTCATTTTTACCCCTCGCTATCCAATGTTTCCACTACTACTGTGTTTATTTTGTTATTAAATGTATGTTTTTTTATTTTTTTATTGTTTAATGTGTTAATTAAATATAGAATATTTTATTTAATTTTAAATTATTTATATATGTGCATATTTTATTTTTATATAATTTAAAAAGTTTATAAATTAAATAAAGATACTAGTTAATAAAATGTATTTAAGTAAATATGTATATGTACACATTTTTTTGTGTTTATATTTATTAAATTAAGTTTATTAGTTATTAGTTAAAATATATATTAAATTTAATTTATTTTGTTAATAATATTAATATTATTTAAGTTTTGTAATTTTTTTAAGTCGATATTTTTTACTTCTATATTTTTACATCGATATTTTTGTGTCGATATTATTGTACTTACCTGTTTATGTATAGGAAGTCGATATTTTTGTTATCGATATTTTCACATCGATATTTTTTTCATCGATATTTTTAACATCAATATTTTAACATGGAACCCTGCCCTGTGCAGCACACATGGAAAAAGAAAAATACCTAGGATTGTTTATGTACATGAAGGTCCCCCTTCCAGTACATAAACAATCTTTAAAATGCCATTTTGTGACTTCCATGTGTGCTGGATTAAGCAGCACACATAGAAGTGACAAAATGGCATTGAAAGTGACAAAATGGCATTGAAAGATTGTTTATGAACAGGAAGGCGCACCTTCCTGTACATAAACAATCTTTCCCCTGCACTCAGACGCCTTTGCACTATGGTGCAAGGGTGCCTGCATTGGCGTTACACTGCTAAGTGTAGTGCCAGCGCAGGGTGAAACGCAAGGATGCACCATATCCTTGTAAATATGGTACAGCCTTGCGTTTCTGAACTGGCGGAGTGAGGTGTTAGGACATGAGGGCTAATGCCTCACTCCGCCACTTCCTCGTACATATGCCCCTTTGTTTTTTACCTGCTCTTTGAGTTGTATGATTGAGCTTTTTGATTTGTTCAATGATCTTTTCATTAAAAACATCAATTGTGTCTCGTGGCATCACGGGTTATAAATATTGATCTCGGTTTGAAAGGTGTTTCAACCAATCCATGTGTCCAGGGATTGTTGTTCTATGATCAGTTTTGTAGATGGCCTTGTACTTATTTCAACATCCTCATTCTGTAATTCCCTGTAGGTCCTGCATAAGGAGAATATCCAAAATTTGAAGGTTGTCCTGATTGCTGTTTTGTGCCCGGACCCTCCTCGTTGTTATGGATGGCTTTTTATTTTGTTTTTGAAGATGATATTTAGTGAGTTTTAATTTTGTGATGTATTTGAAGATGTCAATTCTAGTCTGACTGTAGCTGAAAAACGTTCTCCTAAAGATACAATCAATCAATCAATCAGGGATTCTTTAAGTGCGCTACTCACCCGTGAGGGTCTCAATGTGCTGGGGGGCAGCACCGATCAGTCAAAGAGCCAGGTCTTGAGGGTCTTCCTGAAGATGTGCAGGGTGGGGGCACGTCTGATGTCGATCTGGAGCTCGTTTCAGGTCTTGGCCGCGATGTAGGAGAATGTTCTGCTGCCCGTTCTTGCTCTGCGGATGCACGGGGTTTGGCGAGAGTGTGGTCAGCTGATCGGAGGTTCCTCTTGGGTACGTGGAAGGAGATTCTTTCATTGAGATATTGGGGTCTGGTGTTGTGGAGTCATTTGTAGGAGTGAGTATCATGAAAGTTACTCTCTTCTCAACGGGGAGCCAGTGGAGGTTGCGCAGGTGTTGGGTGATGTGTTCGTGTCGAGGGATGCCGAAGACGAGTCTGGCTGCGGTGTTCTGTATGGTCTGGAGTTTGCGGAGTAGAGACTTCTTGATCCCGGCGTTTCCATAGTCCAGTCTGCTGGTTATGAGTGTGTGGGTGACGGTCTTCCTTTACTCGGGGGATATATTTGAAGGTCTTTCGGAGGATGCGGAGGATGTTGAAACAGGTGGAGGTGACGGCGTTGACCTGTCGGGTCATGGAGAGGGAGGAGTCGAGTACGCTGCCGAGGTTTTGGGCGTGATCCGTGGGGGTAGGGGGCTGCCGAGGGTGGTGGGCCACCAGGTGTTGTCCCATGCAGAGGGGGAGGGTCTGAGGACCTCTGTCTTCTCCGAGTTGAGCTTCAGGCAGCTGCTGCTCATCCAGGAAGCAATGTCCTTCATTCCTTCCTGGAAGTTTAGTCTGGTGGTGATGGAGTCTTTGGTGAGGGAGAGGATGAGCTGGGTGTCGTCGGCGTAGGATACAATGCTGAGACGTGCTGTCTTACAATGGCGGCAAGGGGGGCCATGTAGATGTTGAGGAGTGTGGGGCTGAGCGATGATCCTTGGGGTACTCTGCAGTTGATTTACGTGGGTTCGGAGAGGAAGAGTGGTAGTCTGATTCTTTGGGTTCTGTCGGTGAGGAAGGAGCGGAGCCAGTCGAGGACGGTTCCCTGTATGCCGGCGTCATCGAGGCTGGCGCTGAGTGTGCGTTGGGAGACGGTGTAGAAGGCTGCAGAGAGGTCGAGTAGGATCAGGGCCGTGGTGTGTCCTTGGTCGAGGAGGGTGCGGTTATCGTCTGTGGCGGTGAGTAGAGCAGTCCCGGTGCTGTGGTTGCTGCGCAATACGGATTGGGAGGGGTCGAGGATGGAGTTTTCTTCGATGAATTTTGTTAGTTGGACTTTGACGGTCTTCTCGGCGACCTTGGCCATGAAGGGGAGGAGAGAAATGGGTCGGTAGTTCTTGAGGTCCGTGGGATCTGCTGAGGGCTTCTTTAGTAGGGGTCTGACTTCTGCACGTTTCCAGTCATCAGGGAAGAAGCCGGTTTCGAAGGTGGCGTTGATGGTGCGTCGTAGTTCCGGAGCGATGGTGGCGGCGGCGGCTCTGTGGAAGATGTGCAGGGGCAGGGGTCCATGGGGACTTCTGAGTGGATGCCTTTCATGGTCGATGCAGTGTCTTTAGTGGTGACTGGGGTCCAGGAGGAGATGGTGGGCTGGCTGGCATTGAGGGAGTGGTTTCGGAGTCAGGTGTCTGGCCATTGAAGTTGTCGTAGAGGCTCTTGATTTTCAGGTGGAAGTAGGAGCCAAGCTTGTTGCATAGGTCCTGGGAGGGGGTGATGTCCGTGGTTTCGCTGGGGGATTTGGTGAATTCCTGAATGACGCTGAAGAGTTCCTTCATGTTGGCGAGGTTGTCCAGGAGGGCGGCGGAGTTGGGGTCACTGGGGTTGTTGAGGTGGAATTTCAGGTCTCCGATGAGTATGTAGTCCATGGAGGCGATGGCGTTGGGTGCGATGAGGTCAGCGATGGTAGTGGCAAATGAAGCACTAGGTCTGGGAGGTCTGTAGGCGATGGTACCGTGAAGTGTAGTTTTAGGGCTGGGCTGGATCTGGAAGTGAAGGTGTTCAGTGGTGGAGGAGGAGTCACTCATGGTGGAGGTGCAGAGTCGGAGGGAGCTCTTGTGTGCGATGGTGAGTTCTCCTCCTGGGCGGTTGGGGCGGTCCTTCCTCTGGATCTTGTATCCATCAGGGATGGCGGTGGCGATGTCGGGGGCGGAGGAGGCGTTGGTCCAGGTTTCTGTCAAGAAGGCAACGTCTGGCCAGAGGGTGTTGAGGAGGTCCCAGATCTCTATGGCATGTCTGTGCAGGGAGCACACATTGAGGAGGATGCGCTTCAGGGCTTCGGTGGTGTTGGTGTTTGATGTGGGGGCAGAGGGTGGTGAAGGTCTGGTGGCAGTGATGGCAGGAGAACTGGCCGTGGGTGGTGTTCGGCATGGTCAGCTGGCAGTTGTTGTTCCTCCCAGGGTTGAGTGCGAGGAGGGCAGCTGCGTCATAGTGGAGTGTGGTCAGAGATGCAGGGTCCCTGGCGCTGGTTGCGGTCGGGTCGCGGATGGGCACAATGCCTTTGGTGCGCCTTTGGCATTTCCGCTGTGCACAGCCACTGCACGCACCTGTGCGCGGCTGCTCAACAGCCGCCATTAAATAGGGAAGGGGGAGGGAAGCGCAACTAGCGGCGGGAGCGGGAAATGGCAGGAGGGGGCCCGCTGGGGCAGCAGCGGTGAAAACGGGTATGGAGGAAAATATGGGTACAATTATAATACAAATACAAAATAAAGGCGCAATAACAGGACGGGTACGGCGGAGAAGACAGGTACAGATATGAAATGAAGCACAATCACAGAACGGGCACGGAGGAGAAAAAAGGAACAATTACAATAAAGGCACAATAACAGAAGACAGAGAACAGAAAACAGACACAGGGCACAAAACACCAGCCAGACAACAGCGGAAGAGCAGAAGAGCGAGGCTCTCCCACTGGACCACCAGGGATGAGGCGCTGGCAGGAGCCTGTGGGTGGAGGAGGGCCTCGAACAATTGTTTCTCTACTTCATTTAGTACCATGTGGGATAGGTTTATCACTGTTTTACTGTCCTTGTCAACTTTGTTTATTTACGTCTCCACTTGGCCCCTGGTTGTTTCTAGCCTTTTGTTGTCCCTGTGGTGTATTCTTCTCTCTCAACGTCTTTTGTTTCTCCTCTGTTTGCTTTGAAGTTTGGAGCTCTTGGTCATAGCGTATGTATATCGACAACTACCTTGCAAAGTAAGTAAAACTTATATTTAAACTGAAACTTACATTCAATTAAAATTGAAATTGTAAAATACCAAATATTTAACAAAACACCCTACAACATTGAGAACGTTTTAACCTACCGAAAAACACCACCAATCACAAACCAAAAAAAGACTAAAAAGTATGTGTACATCATTATAAACAGAAACTCACCCTAAAACCAAACAAAATGGAACCTAGCGACCTCAACCTCTACAAACTACCAACAAATAAATATTTAAAAATGAAACTGATCCTCTCTTTTCTACCAACAAAAACCAACGGACCTCCAAGTGCTAATTGACATGGCCTTCGCATAGTCCCCCCTTGATAGGAAGGCATATTACTTAAATTGGTAGGTCTTTATGAGTATTAATGGCAGTGTGTTCTAGAGTTTGGACACCAAGTAGGTGAAGGATTGTCCACCACTCTTTGCTTTCTTGACCTAAAGAACTGCAAAAAGCATTTGATCAGTGGACCATAAGGGTCTTCTAGGGGTGTAAGGGCTTATCAGCCGCTGTAGCAATTGTGGGCCCTTATTGTGCATTGCCCAATGGGCTATGCAGAGGGATTTGAATTGTATTCTTTTGGATACTGGCAGGAAGTGGAGGGATGCAAGAATGGAGGTGACAGAGTGATACTTTGGAATTTCTAGCAGAATATGTGTTGCAGCATTCTGGACCACTTCGAGTCTCTTAACCACAAATTGAAGACTGCAAAAGTATAGCAAGTACCTGTAGTACAGACTAGAAAGCACAAGTCCCTAAACTACCGTTCTGCAGGTGACACAAGGTAGCCAACTCAGAAACTTCCTAAGAGTCCTGAACAGGCCAAGCCAGCCGGCGGCTAGTTTCCTGACTTGAACCACCATAGTGAGATTACTATCAATCCAAAAGCCAAGACTTTTGATATCTGGTTTTCAGGGGGGATGGTCGCCAAGGGAGTCGTGCCAGCATGATTTAGCCCAATGGGAGGGGTTATTGCCGACTACCAGCACCTCAGTCCTATCCCCATTGAGCTTTAGGTTCCTACTAGACAGCCAGTCAGTAGCTTGGTTTAAGGAATCACTTAGTTGCTGGGAGAGTACTGCTGTGTCAAGGTTAATGAGATGATTTGTGTATCATCTGCATATGACACCATTGCGAAACCATGCACATTTATAATATCTGCAAGCGGGAGAACATAACGATTGAACAGCCCAATGAGGAACTATGTGGCACTCCATGTTCCAATATATATGAGTCTCAGCAGAAGGACTCCTTGCAGACTTGGAAGCTTCTATTTTTGCAAAATGGAATAAACAACTTGAGAGCTGTTGCATAATACCCACTTCTTCCAGTCTCTGGATTATAATTGAGTGGGACACTGCTTCGAAAGCCATGCTTAAGTCCAGTAATATTACTGTGGCAGATCTGCCTTGATGCAGAATTTTTTTCAGCTCATCAATAACAGCTAAGAGAGCAGATTCCATACTACTTCCAGCTTGGAAGCCGGACAACTTTCTTTGCAATTTTACTGACACTCGGTAGCAAAGACATTGGCCTATAGTTTTCTGTGTGTGCGGGGTATGAGGATGGTTTCTTTAAGAGTAGCTTCACAGCTGCGTGTTTCCAGGTGGATGGCATCACGTAGGACTGGAAAAATTATGTTTCCACCTTTCATGAGAATGTTGGGTAGGGCTGGGTCAAGTGGGGATCCTTTTTTTTTTTTAAGTCAGAATTCCTTCAATATCTTCATTGCTGACCTCCGGGAAAGTTGTCAAGTTCACCTTGGCTGTCCCCTGTAAGTGCATTTTTTTAGTGACTATATTTGGAGCTGTTTCCTTAGGCAGAGAGGTCAACATTATTGACTCTCCAGAAAATCATTTGCTAACATGTTACATTGTGCTTCAGAGGCTATGGGACCTGATTGTGTCGTGGCTGGTTTCATTAAAGATTTGCCGATTTTAAAAAGCTCTTTTGAAGAGTTGGAGGCATTCTCTATCTTGGTGCTGAGGAAGGTGGTTCGAACTTTTCTTATAACATAGTGATTTTGTTTTCCGCTGCATTCAAATAGATTTGTTTACTAGCTTCATCATAGTGTTTTCTCCAAGTTCTTTCCTTTCTTTTTATGGACTATCAGCTCAGTGGTGAACCATGGAGCGCGAAGTTGGGGCCGACTGCTTTCCTGCAGTTTGATGGGGATTAGAATATTCAGAGGATTTACTGTCAACTCCCAGAATTGTGAATATATTTCTGCTATTTCACCCTTCATAATGATGATGGAATTGTGAAGGGAGGATTCCCAAATATTAACATCCAATTTCAACCAGCTCCATCTAAAACATGGCTGCTGGTTAGGAATAGTTTTATTTCCTACCCAATCAAAATGGAATGGGACAATAAAGGGATCAGAACAACATAATGGGAGACTAGTTGCAGATCTCAAGTTGGGGGAATTCGAAAAGATGGGGTCCAACTCATTGTGTATACTGGATGGCAGCTAGGTCCTGTATAAGATTCTTTGCACTTTCATAATTACTGTCCTCCAAATGTAAATTTAAATCACCCAGCACAGTGAAATGTCCCTTCTGCAGGCTTTATTCTGCCACTGTCTGCCAGAGCCTGAATAAACTGGGAGGATGGTCTAGGGGGGCGAAACGGTAGTAACAAAAACTCCTAAGCAATGTCAATAAAGCAAACAATATACACAGTATCTGTAACATTAAGAAAACCAAGGAAGACAGAAAAAATATGTTCAAAGTTGTTACCATTTTAATAATTTCTTCTCATATTGTCTAAACAAATGATATTTATACAAAACGTTTAAAAAAGGAAACACAATATGTAACACATCACTTTTAATCAATAGATATAAATAAAGGGTTAAAAAGTGGCAATATCTTTATTAACTCGACGCGCGTTTCGGCGTATACAACGCCTTCTTCAGGAAAGCCACACAATTATAGATCCTGTTGCAAATTAGTTCCTAGTGATTAAAACCTGCAACTCCATAGTTGGTGGATGTTCTTGATTCTAATAAATGGCTGATAAAAATGCGGTGCACCGAATGTGCAACGATGTCTTATTAATATTAAAATCAACGATTTCACGAAAAAGTCGGATGTCTCGTGTAGGTATATTTGAAAAGGGACCTGGTCCCGCTAAATGTTAAAATCAGTAATATGGTATTCTGGAAAGCCTCTTGCGATGGAAGAGATTCAACGAAGAAACTGGAACAAGCGCTAGATATGCGATAGTGTTCCAAATATGTAGCTCAATAGGCATGCACAGTAAAGGACTTGTCTGATAAAAGGAGGCTCCAGGTAGGACCAGGCTGAGGATGGCTGCCGATGATGCCTTCGGAAAAGAGTAGGGAGGCGAAACACCAGTATCTCTGAGAATGTGAAAGTGGAGGAGAGTTCTATTGCAACTGTGGGACTCACACCTTGGAATGGGGATAGTAGAAAATGTCCCATTTGGATCTCTCTGAAAAAGGCTACACTTACAAACGATAAAGTACATTGATGGGAACTGTGAATTTGAAATGTACTAAATATTACTCTAATGCATGCTACGGAAGACCCACTACAAAAGATGATGTAATTAATGTAAGGGAACACAATCACCCCCCAACTGTGACAGGATATAATTGAGGCAAGCATTAGCTTCCAGAAGCCCACAACAAAACATCTTAAAGAAATGCTCCCTAATATTCCCAAACACATCACAGGCCAACTACCACCTATACCCACTTTAAAACGTTTAACTGCACTAACTGAAAAAGCCACCAGCAAAACCCCTTCTGCCCTAGAAGATACCAAGATATAGAAATACCTGAACAGTTAAAAATGACACATAATGAGGAACCGTTGCTGTTATATGACAACCTAAATAATGATAGATGAATCTCCTACAGCAGATAACTACCTAAAACTAAGCCATTGTCAAACCTGGATAATAGATGGGACCTTCAAAACTCTTAAACCACATTAAACATAAAACTAATAGGTACTACCCACAAAAAATAATCATAGACTTTGAACAAGCCATGATTTAAAGTATTTTAAAACTTTACCAGCTCACTGCCATACAATCAAAGCATATGCAGACATCTCCAACAATCTGCATTAATTAGCGCATTTATCAAATTTTCAAGCAACGCAGTGCAGCAAGCCACATTGCTGCACTGCACTACATAAAAAGGAGATGACAGGAATGCTCTGCATTTAAAAATATATGGTGCATTCCTGCCCTCTGTCAGCGCAGGCGCACAAACAACTGCCTAGCGCCAACGCCGGCACCCATGCACCATGCTGCAAGTGTGCTTGTGTTTTAGGTAGGATTGTTTTGGGCAGGAAGGGACACCTCATAGCAATTTTCCTCTTTCTAAGTATACTGTAGAATGCAGAACACTTAAAAAGAGGGAACAACTAGGGGAAATAAATATATTTCTCCTCATTGTGCCTCTGGTGGCCAGGCCACCAGTTTGGATGCATTCCCAGGTCCACCAGCATGGGTAAATTTGGGAATGTGTCATAAGGTATGGGTGGATGTGTGGGAACCCCCATGCTCCACCCATGGCATGCTTCACTGCTGTAGAGCAGCGCAAGGCAGCGATGTGCGCTGTCTTGCATTAGTCTATATTTATCAAGCCACACAGGGCCTAGCAAGGTGGCCTTGTGTGGCTTGATAAATCTCATTTAGGTTTTGTGTCGCTCTTGTGTGGCACAAGGGTGACACAAAACCTTGATAAATATGCCCCTGAGTGCAGAGTATGCTACAAACAGTCAATCTGACTTTGAAATAAAAAGAAAATTATATGACTAGCCTATGTCCCTGTCACAGGAATAGCTAACCACAACAATTTGCTAATAGAAAACCCTTTCTACCAGCAAAACAAACACAATCTAATATTTTGAAGATAATTGGGTTGGCAGGCTACATCACTCCAGACACAGACGCCAATCCAAATTCCAAATACCATGGTGAAAAGATCTGTGACAGCACCTTGGCACAGGAAGCCAACACAAACAGCGCAGTGGAAGGATGGCACAATGCCTTCCAATCCACACTAGACAGAGCCCAACCTATACTCTACAAATTTATAGAAAGCACTACAAAAGGAGCAAAGCTACCAACAACTATGAATTGAGCAATCTGTTAACCAAAGTGCACCTAAACTAAGCAAACAAACCAAAGGAACGTACGACATGCTACAACTTAAAGTGAAAGTCTTCATAAACAGTAAAGTCGTAGATTACTTAGAAATAATAGTAAAAAGCATATTATAAAATAAATACTAACCTACAAAACTCCCCAAAAAGTATAGTATAATCTTAGCTAAAATTACAAATCATTTTTTATTTAAATAATCAACATAATATTTTATTATATCATTAAAAACTTTAAATAAAACTCCAATTTTAAATAGGACTGATATAATATAAACATTATATAAATAAAAAATCTAAACCTCACCAACCAAAAACCTCAAATGACAAACTCAATCCACTGTGAAATAATTACAACACATAAAATACAAAATACCAATACGTTTCCCACCCAAAACAAATGAATTCAATATGACTTAATGCTCTGTAGATGCAGCCAGCCTCTGTATCCACATAGCCAGTATAATCCACAATAAATTGGTAAAATATTTTCCAAAAAGCCCACCAAAAAAGCAAAAATAAAACAAATCCAATAGAGATTCATTGAAGCTATCCAAAGTATTTAGGAACCCTAAAAAAAGAAATTTTAAAATAAGAATCGCTCTTGGAAACCCTAAAAAAGCTAATCAAAGTAAAATATATTGGTTTATTAGAAATCAAAACATATTTTCTTTAAAAAGAAAATGCTAAATTAAAATGCCCTTAGGACACGTTTGCAAAGAAAAAGCTGCAAAGAAAAACAGGAAACCAACCCACAAAAACAGTACAATCAATAAATACACATCCATGACACTTAGGGCCTTATTATGATTTCGGAAGTCCATTGGGCTGCCAAAACCTTAGTGTTGGTCTCCAGACCGCCAGACTGGCGGTCTGCCCACCGTATTAGGACGTTGGCGGCTGGAACGCCACTAGACCACTGCGTCCGCTGGTGATCCTGGGTCCCGCAGTGGTGGCGCAGCAGTCAGGCAGAGTAATATGCTGGCAGTGCCTCTGCGGCACCCCAGAGCATATTACAAGTTTCCTCACCGCCATCCTTTCCATGGCAGTGAGCCTGCCATGAAAAGGATGGTGGTGAGGCAACAAACTGGGTCCTAACAGGGCCCCCTGCCACTCAAGGGCCTGGGGATGTATGGAGGGGAGCACATGGAATCTGCGGCATGCACCACATGGTGTATGCTGCACCATGTAGGAATGTGCAATGGCAGTGTCACGACGGTGCCTGCCTGAGGCTCACCTCTGGGCCTTTAGACAGGCACCACCGTGATACCAACACAGCATGATCACCTGCCAAGGATTACGATTGTAATCCAGCGGGTAGTGTGAGTACGGCTTTGGCAGTCCTCCCGCAGGGCGCCGGCATGGCACCCCACGGGAGGACCGCCAAAGTCATACTAGGCCCTTAATCATCAGACAGCAAGTAACATAACACAATACCACAATAAAACATAGCATATAGATACATTACAAAAACATTGTATGTAAGCCTAAACCAACACACTAGTGAAAATCACTACAACTACTACAACTAAGGGGCCGATTACGATGGGGTCGTTAAAGGCTAAGACCCTCGGTTGGAGCCTTTATGACCGCATCGCAATATGCCGGTCAGATTCCTTTTACAACCGCCTCATTACACTGGAGGCGGTCGGAAAGGAACCCGACCGGTCATTTCGTCTGGCTTCCGGCCAGTCAGAATGCGGCCTGTAATCCCAAGGGCGGCTCTTTCCACCCTTGGGATTACAATGTCGGATTTCGGCAGCCTTTCCGTGCCAGCCTTTCTGACACAGAAAGGCTGTCAGAACTCGCATTTGGGGGCCCTCAGCAAGGCCCCCTTGGGTGCAAGGCCTCTCAGCACCCCGTGGCAGGCACCTTGCCCAAGGTGCCTGCCACGGGGTGCAGGGATAAAATGCACCTCCCATTTTACAATGGGAGCATGCATTCCGGCCGGTTTACGGCTGGAATGCATGCTCCCATTGTAAAATGTAGGAATGCGACCGAACAGTGTTCGGTCGGATCCTAATGGGCCGGTCGGGACCGCTGACCGGGTGTCAGTCAGTCCCATGACTGAGACGATGTCAGGCGAAGGCAACCCCGCCCGACTTCGTGATCAGCCCCTAAATGGACTAAAACCCCACAAACAACTCTATAACTAACCTCTAGAACCCCGCCTACATTTCTGTACCCTCAAAATCCTCAAAAATTGCCTGTTGCAACATACAGCCGCACATTTCCGCAGCCTTGATCTCGCAAAACATGCTAAATACAAAACAGAAGGTAGCAGTAAAAAAAATGTTGTTATAAAATGTAAAAATGCAAAGTATAAATGAAATAATAGTATAAAAATATACAATTATTTAATATATACTTAGAAAACCTTATGCTAAAATGCTGTTAAAAATATGCTTATGGAACAATGTATTTAATGTTAAAAAATGTTAAACAATAGAAAAGAAACCTGAAAAATGTACAACATACAAAACTATTTAAATAAAATAAAAATATATAAATGTTTTTTATAACTGGAATGATATATGCTAAAAAATGTACAAATATACATTAAATAAACTTTGAGAAAATAAAGATAAATTGAAAATTGTTTTACATATCTTTATTCTATGAAAAGATGTAATTAATAATGTTATTTATTACAAATATGCAACCGACTATAATGTTAATTATCTTTCTGAACATCAACACTACTTAAATGACATCTACTACTTAAACTACATCTACTACATAGAAATACATTTTCACACAGGAAATTAACAGTGAAATGTTTACATTAAATATTCCCATTCCAAAGTAAACCAATTTGGAAAAAGTGTTGGACACTAATGGGTTGACATTTACTATTCCCACTCCAATCTAAACCATTTTGGGGAAAGTGTTGGACACTTAAGGGGTCATAGTTACCATCTCCACTCCAATCGAAACCATTTAGTATTCCCCATCTAAACCAATTTGTGGAAGGTGTTTGATACTAAAGGGGTGACATTTGCTATTCCTACTCCAATCTAAACCATTTTGGGGAAGGTGGTGGTCACTAAACGGGTGACATTTACTATTCCTACTCCAATCTAAACCAATTTAGGGAAATTGTTGGACACTATAGAGGTGATATTTACAATGCCCACTCTAATCTAAATCAATTTGGGGAAGGTGTTGGGCACTAAAGGGGTGACATTTACTATTCCCACTCCAATCTAAACCTTTTTGGGGAAGATGTTGGGCAGTAAAGGAGTGACATTAACTATTCCCACTCCAATCTAAACCATTCTGGGGAAGATGTTGGACACTAAAGGGGTTGACATTTACTATTCCCACTACAAACTAAACCATTTTGGGGAATGTGTTGGACACTTAAGGGGTCACATTTACCACTTCCACTCCAATCTAAACCAATTTGGGTAAGGTGTTGGACACTAAGGGGGGTGACATTTAGTATTCACTATCTAAACCAATTTTGTGGAAGGTGTTGGATACTAAAGGGGTGACATTAACTATTTCCACTCTATTCTAAACCCATTTGGGGAAGTTGTTGGTCACTAAAGGGGTGAAATTTACTATTCCCACTCCAATCAAAGCTAATGTGGGAAAATATTGGACGCTAAATGGGTGACATTTACGTTTCCCACTCCAATCTAAACTTTGGGGAAGGTGTTGGACACTTAAGGGGTGGCATTTACTATACCCACTCCAATCTAAACCATTTTGGGGAAGGTGTTGGTCACAAAAGGGGTGGCATTTACTGTTCCCACTACAATCTAAACCAATTTGGGGAAGGAGTTGGGCATAAAGGGGTGACATTTACTATTCCCACTTCAATCTAAACCATTTTGGGGAAGGTGTTTGTATACATACAAATAATTTTGTATGTATAAATTAAAATAGAAATTACTTAGAAGACACAGTGACCCAAAATAAAAACCTATATATTTATTATATGTTAATCACCATTTATAAATAATAATTATTTGAATATTTGTTAATGTTCCTACATTTTGAAACATAACATAAAAAAGAAATTCATAATAAAAATTAAAAAATCATTAAATCTAAATATTTTTATATGTATTTATATATATATGTATCCAACACAGAGAGCTCCTCCTCAGACCACGGACCCAAGGAAGGTGGTGAGTGCGCCGGCGAAGCGAACCGGCAAACAATAACTGCAAAGTTCCACCCCACAACGGGGATAACGCACTCTCAGGACGTAACACACCCACGATGAAATGACGCTCAAGATATCATTTAATGGCTCCTCGTAACGCATTTCAGCTGACCTGCAGCCTTTCTCACACGTAGGAAATTGTGCACAAACACCGTCATATGTACAAAAAGTAATACATGAAAATAGACAACAGACTACATTATCCTTCCGATCATACAATGATTTCAGCCATCTTGTAGTGCAGAACTTCTAGGTGTATATGCGTGGGAGTCAGTTAAATACAAAGTGAAAACAAGTGTAATAATCGCAGGTGATAGCTCCTGTTTTCCTCAAGCGACACATGTTTAGAGCATATGATAGTAGTGTCCCCGCAATGGAGAATGTCAGCCCTGGTGATAAATACAACGGTTTGTACGCACAGTGAATTGTCAATAAAGTTTTGTCCTCAAACTGGTCACATGGCACCCAGACTTGATTAAATAAAAAATAAACATACTGTGTTGGTGCCAATTAACAGAGGGGTAGCCATCTGTATATCTGAAGTCACAGCTCAATGGGTTCATGTAAAGAAAACACACAGTTACGTCTTCGTAAAAGGAATCATTCGAGACAGTCATCAAGCCCAAGTGGGCAAATATACCTCGAGATAACCTGCATGCCCCTGTGGGCAGCCCTCCCTGTTGTGTCTAAGAATTAATGCAAGAAAAGGATACAATGTACTTGGACCCCCAGTCTCGGGCAAGTGCCCACTGGTTCTACGTACAATTCCGAACCTGGACGATACACAGTAAAGCGGAATAGGACAGTAGGTAATTGCAAGGACATCACTCTACATCTCAGATTCAGTGTAGCAGGGTATCAATGGTCTGGTAATATAATTCTAATCAGAATTATATCTATGTACATAATGAAAGAAAGTTCTTATCTGTGTTGTCGTGCCACCAAAAGTGCCTCTGAAGAAAAGGTTAGGGAAACCGTGAAACCCTTTCACATGTACGATTTAGTGGGACTACTCCAACAATCTATTTATATTTGGAAGCCATGATGAAGTTCAAGTAATTTAAATTGAACGAACCGTGTTGGCTGGATGTTTTATATGGGAAAAAAAGATCAGAAAATAAAAAGGAACAACTATCACTACAATTGCTTGTTTTGTCATTTTGGTTAGGAAGGTTACCGGTGCACCATTCCATATCAAGTACAAACTCAAAATCCCTCTAATAAAACAAAAATGTATATACATTATTTTTACACATTAATACAGCTAAAAATAAACATTTCAAAAACTTCATAATTCATAAATAATCTTACTAAACACACAAATAGACAAGTATTAAACACATAAAATCAAACACACTACAATAAAAAAACATATAAAATAACAGTTGCAAAAGATATTATATGCAATTATATTTTATCAAATGATATTTTTTACAACAATATTAAAAACAACAGTGAGGGCCTTATTATGAGTTTGGCAGTCCTCCTGTTGGCTAGCCACCGCTGCGCCATCAGGAGGACCACCAAGCCTGTTGTGCACCCACCTACCCGTCCCATTATGAGTGTAATCCATGGCTGGTGCGCAGTGCTGCGGCGGACTCACGGCAAGGGCTGTATAAGGCTCAAAGGAGAGCCTTGACAGCAGACCGCCGCTGTGACAGCCCCGGCAGCTCGTTCCTGGTTGGTGTGCAAGAACGGG
This sequence comes from Calotriton arnoldi, assembly GCA_963921515.1. Classification (NCBI taxonomy): domain Eukaryota; kingdom Metazoa; phylum Chordata; class Amphibia; order Caudata; family Salamandridae; genus Calotriton; species Calotriton arnoldi. The sequence continues at coordinate 23,536 of CAWUFW010024747.1, read as the reverse complement.
GGTGCAATTCCAGGGGGGCACCACATGTCCCCCCCACTTGTACCGCCAGGCCCCGATCCTGTTAGGGCCCCATTTACTTCATGTCTGCCACCCATTTCATGGCAGGATCACCACCAGGAAAAGGGTGGTGGATATGTAGGTCGGTTCCAGACTGCCGGCACAGCTGGATCCTTGATCACTGCAGAGCCAGCGGTCTCGTGGTGGCAGTCCTTAGGACTGCTGTACTCATAATAAGACCCTGAGAAAGATATTCTTACCTTCGATTTTCCTGTCCACGATATTTTGGACATCCCGATACTCTGGACACAATATTTTTTATCACGATATATGCTATTCAATATTTTCTCCAAACACCTGATAAAATGGTGGGTAATGCAAAAAGGTAACTGTAGTGAAGGCAAGAAAGACAATCTTTATGGTAAGTGAAATGCCAGTGGAGTGATGCACCCACTCCTTCTGAGACCAATAAAATAAACTCAGTTGAGTAATATGAAACACTGCCAATAGTCCAAAGAGACCCTTTGGGGTGTATATGTGCTCCAAGAGTGCAGCTGGTATGGTATATTAAGGGTGAATGGAAAACTTCATGTGCAAATAAAATCTATGAACAACTACTATATAGTATAACTCTTCTCTTCTTCTACCTACTAAATACTAAATGGCCTATGCACTGATGCACTTTGGAGTTTGGAAAGTAGTACTCCTGTAGTACAGTTATACGTTCTCTCACTTGCCTTTGTGAATTGGCCCCAAAGCATCTAAAACGAAAATAAAATGGAAATATTCTAGGAATCTTCATGTGTTATTAATAAACAAAGAAAGGACTGTGCACTCTTTGCAGTTTTACTAATGGTGAGTTGGGCGGTTTGGGCGATTCACAAAGGCATAAAAGTGTGCTCCTGTAGTTTTTCTTCCTGTACTCATACATGATTTCGTGATTTGGCCCTCAAAACATACATGCTAGGATGTTATACTGTGAAGCTTCCTCACCGTTGCCCCTTCTTAGTTGATGTATAGAGATAAATGCACAACAGTAAAGGAACCAATGTCATTAATCTTACAGTGGCGCACTGCACACATTTTTTAAAAGTGAAGATTGGATTAAGTACATCTCAGTTGTTCCTACTTGCATGACTCAGCTTCTGTGAATCTGATTTTGTCTTGAGCCGGATAAACGAGTTTTATAATGTTTCATCCAGCCTCTTGGTGCAGTGTTATAATAAGCTTCTCATAGGCTGAGCTTTCAAGTACACTGAATCAATTACCCTAATTAAAGGCATTTATTTAACAATACGTTTCCTGTCAGAGGAGGTCATTATGAAGTGTGTGTCGTGCACTTTGTTCCTAATTGTACACTTAGGATCATTTAACATGGATAGTGCTTTGTTTTGAAGAAGGAAAAACACAGAACTATGCGCATTTACATCACTGGACGTTAAAGCGTGTATTTGGTTCCTTGATCTAAACGAGTGACAGCAATTATACATTTTACAATAGTTTTTGTCAAAGTCCAATGACAAGCACCCCTTTCAAGTTAAAAATGTAATTTCTAAAAAAATAAACCTCAAGGCATGTTAAAGAGGCATTCTCAATTGTTACTGAAATTATGCAGTGACATTAAATTTGCATAACAAATGTGAAACAATGGTTACTTAACAGATTGGAACAAAAGGGATGAAATGAAAACAGGCACCTTTGTTCACAATAAATCCTAACCTAAAAGAGAAATTAATGCTAGGATGAATGGTGTGCCAGACAGAGCAATAAGAAATATATTATTACATATTTAAACCTCCACATGGTGCATGATAATAAGTTGCGAAACTGGGACACTACTGTCTTCATGCTATCACTCGTCTCATGAAGACGTATATATGCAGCAAACATTATTTCCAGCATTATTTTCAATGCACCTAAATGTCACTAGTAACAGAAAGGACATTAAGCCAGGGACACCATGCACTCCCCCCCCCCCCTCGGTGCCCTGACAGGGTTTGTGTCTTATCTCACCCTTGAACCCACTTTATACTACTTCTTAATGCTAGAGGGGTAGGGGACGGCAAGTGTCGGAAACTACCTACAGAGGTTAGCGCTCCAAGGCCCTATCCTGTATGCTGCTACAGCAATAAATAAGTCTCAGTTGTGGTTAGATCCACAATAGCTTCTAAAAATGGTACAACATACTGAGATTTCAAACAATGCAGTTGCACCTATCCGGGGCCAGCACTCTTGGGGACCTAGACTTATTTTTCTTCATCAGACTTTGATCCAAATCAAGAGAGAGAAAGACAGAGAAGAAAGAAGAAGGAACCGAAATTAAGGCATTAGACACAAGAGGAGAAAACAGGGATGAAAAACTCTGCGAGAGTAAAACAAAGAGACAGGGAGCGTAAGGTGGTGGAGGAAAGTGGCTTGACGCAGAATGAAAACCAGTCAGCCTTAGTATTCAATAGTGCTGACATTCAGTATTCCTGGAAGCAGACTCCTAAGAGGACATTGGACCCCTGCAGTAGTTTCAACCTCAAGCCACTAACAGTGAGAGGCACTGATATATTTTGGGCAGTGTTATATTTTGGTCCTTTTCTCTATCTGTGGCTGCCTGCTTGGTACTTCCAAATTGACTAGGCAGGTGGCAGACAGTGCAATGTAAATGATCAAGGACAAGAAGAGCCCCTCTTCTCCCCATATGCAGCAGGCTTAGTCTGCTTAAATGTTCCTTTCTCTGCACTGTGACAGTAGAAAGAATTCTCATAGTGCTGGAAACCGAAAGGATGTATTCTGGAATTTGAAATCAGCTAACAGCGGTTTTGGGTATTTTGGGCAGGGCTGAGGAGTAAATGTGTGTGGAAGCTGACCGGCTTCCTTATTATCTCACGAATAAAGATTAGGAAGTATAGCTGATACGCAGAATATACTAATGGTATAATAGCCTCTTGGTGCTGAGAGCTATTAAAGAACATTGCGCTAGATGTATGAAGCATTTTTTCTGTAGCAAAACAACTGATTCAAAGAATCGGGCCATCTTCAACAGGAAAAATGCTTTTTTGGGATGTACAAAGTTCAAATTGCGATTCTGTAACTTTTTACCGGATCGCATTTGTGTTCTGTGATTCAATATTTGAAAGGGGCGTAATACCAAACTGGAGTGGCATGTACGAATGTTTTGCGACCAAAATGCAGTTGCAAAACATTTGAAGTTTACTGCCAATTGAAAGTTGGTGGGAACCCATTTGCAAATGGGAAGGGGTCCTTAAGGGGCCCCTTCTCTTTTCAGAATTGTTAGTAAAATATTTTTAAGAGCAGGCAGTGGTCCCTGGGTGTGTTACGACCGAAAGAGATGTGGGAGCACTTTGTTGGGTGTTGACTATGTGGGGTTGGGAGTGGAAGGGTCAAAAGGAAGAATGAGTGTTGTTAAAAAGTACCTGGCTATTTGGATGATAATATTTATTAAGTCCTTTAGCTGGTACTACTAAAAACGGGGTCGTGGATATTTAGACTATGATGGGTGTTATTGTCTCCAGGTCAATATGTTTCAAGCCTAACCCCATTGGCTTTTCGTCAGGACCAGATATATAGATCCCAAATACCACTCCTAGTCTGACTAGTTTTGTGAAATTCACTGCATTGGTGAAGTGCTAAATTCTTGCATTGATTGTACGTACTCGGTATAGTGATTCAGCTAAGACCTACTAGGTAGGCTGATTCTTTTCAGACCTGTAACGATAGCACATCAGTAATTTTAGACATATTTAAATATGTTACTTATGACTAAACGCATCACCATCTGGTGGAGTCAGTGATATATTTTTCTCACACATGCACGTCTACTCTAATCGATTTATAATGGTGACTGTGACGTGCAGCCCTCAAAACCGACAAGACATTACAACACAGAAAACATGAATCACCCACTCTATGTAAAAAATCTCTTCCGAATAGCTGCTGAGATCGTGGTGGTTTGTGACAACTTAGAAATGACTGCCAATAAAATAGATGGTGGTTAGAAATGCTCCACCTACATGAGTGTTCATTATTTCATGCCCCATGAGCACTTCACGGGAAGGAAGGGGTGCTTGTAGTCAAACACTGTGAAAGAAAAAATGGTCCAGGACAAAATGCATGTTAAAGTAGTGACTATCCCATCGATAGGACAGTCACAAGTGGACTCTTTTTCTTTATGTACGTTTGACAGGAGGCTGAGTCCACCTTGTACCTTACCTCTCCCTCCCCATTTTGGTAATTTTGTTTTAGCTCTGAACAGGAGACCAGCAGACTAGCCCTTGTGAGTCACTCTAGAGGTTTTGGGGCAGATGAATGCCCAGTCCTTGCACCCAGGCAGAAGGCAGCATAACATCAGGGCAGAAATCCAACAGGGCAGCAGTCCTTCAGACCAACAGTCCAGTAGAGTGCCAGTCCTCCCAGAAACACAGCAGTCCTTCTTCCTGAAAGAGTTTCCACAGGTCCAGAAGTGTACTGAAGGTTTGGTGTCTGAGGTCCCTTATTAATACCCTTCTGGAAGGTAGAAAGAGCTTCTAGGCAGTAGCTTTAAAGTGCATCGAATTTCCTGACTCCCCTGCCCTGGCTCCAAGCTGGCTGCAGTGATAATGTGGATTTTTTAGGTCCTTTGTGTGAAGACAGAGTACAGTCTACTCAGTTGCAAGTGGGGCTGTGCTTAGCTCCACCCCATACTGCCAGCAGATGGCCCATTCAGGCACACCGAATCCCTCCAAAGTGTCACTGTGTGGGAGGAATTGACAAAGTTTCACAGTCAGCTACAGCCAGTCAGGTGACCCAAGGCAGGCTACAGGCATAAAGGCCTAAGGGCAGGAAAATGTAAACTTTCTAAAAGTGGCATTTTCAAAATTGTAATGAAAAATCATACCAAACATGGAATAGCAACCTGCACCCGACTGAAAATAAATGAAAGAAGGATTCCCCAATGTTATCCTGCAGGAGGGGAAGGCCTCACAGTGGTCAAAAACAAATCTGGAAGTTTTTCACTACCAGGACATGCAACGCTTAAAAGTACATGTCCAACCTTTTAATTACATATCACCCTGCCCTATGGGCAACCTAGGGCCTACCTTAGGGGTGACATATATAATAAAAGGCCAATAAGACTTGGCCTGGGGGTTTTAAGGCCAATTCAGCATGTCGGTTTAACACTGCATTCAGGCTGGTACACGTTTTAAAGAGCTACTTAAGTGGGTTGCACAATAAGTGCTACAGGTCCACTAGTAACATTACATTTACAGGCCCTGGGTTTATGGTATACCACTCTGCAAGGGACTTACTGGTAAATGAAATATGTCAATTGGGTATAGGCCAATTTTACCATGTTTCCAGGAGAGAGCACAGGCACTTTAGCACTGGTCAGCAATGGTAAAGTGCACAGAGTCCTAAGGCCAACAAATAAAATTTAGCAATAAGTGGAGGAGAAAACACAAAAAGTTTAGGGGTGACCCTGCAAAAAGGCCAGGTCAAACAATTGTCAAACCCATGATGCATACAGTTTCATTAAGCCAAGGTATCATACATTCTCAAGTTATGTGCAAAAAATTAGCTGTTTTAAAAAAGAAAATCGTAGTATACAAGACTTGTTTTCTACTCCAAGTTGCTTTGTCCCTATGAGAGCGGGGTTTCCCGATCCATCTCTATGCTGCACTTACAGTCTTAAGGAATTTATCCCAATCTCCCTATAAGAGATGCCCATGTTTATGGAAATGTGCAGGTGGGGTTCTCGCCTATACCCCTGTCTGCCGACTCTTCTTAACATTGGAGCCTCTATTTTTCCTCCCAGACTTTGTAACATATGGAACTCCTCCATTAACAATAAGATTCTAGCACTTTAGAAACAAGTTTAGGTAACACTTATTCAGAAAAAATAGAATGCAGATCCCGCTATCCTGGCCAATTATAGTCTGATCACACTACTGCCGGCATCAGCAAACATGCTCAAAACCCAAATAAATCAACAGCTATCTAAATACTTGGAAACTAACAAAATCCTTGATAATCCCCAATTTGGATTCAGTGCAGTCCACAGCACAAAATCCATTCTCCTCACAGTATCAGACTATCATAAGAGCATACTGGATTATGGGGTCAAGCTGCCCTTATACTATTAGATCTGCTGGTTGCTTTTGACACTATATCTCACTACATGCTGCTTTGCAGACTTATTAGTGTCAAAGATTCAGCTTTAGCTTGGTTGACCAATTTTCTAGCTGATCAGTCCAAGTAATTCACCTTCCCCCTTACTCTTCAATCCCAGTACAACTGAACTGTGGGATGCTAGAGGGATCTACTTTGAATCCTATGCTCTATAACATCTATATGATCGCACTGGCTTACCTAATTCGAAGTTTTGGCTTTGAAAAAATGCTGTATATTGATGACACTCAAATGATATATATATACAAAATGGTAGGTAGTAGTGGTTCTACGACCGCACCTCTTACAAAGCCAGTATGTGGAAAAATCTTATTAGTTATCCAATAGCAAAACAATATTGTTGGTGTTGTTATGGTGCCCAGCACCCTACTACCACGGATGCTAGAAACACGTTGGCCCAAAATGTTCCTCCGCGTATACATTGTAGGCCACAGTACCAAAGCACTCGGTAGATGTCCAAACAGAATTACTTCATAGATTCTTATGAGTATTTTCAATCTGTAATTTTATTCCCGGACACCTGCTAAGTTAAGGGATCTTCAATGGCTGGCAGTTGAAACAAGCATTTGCAATGCAATTGGTCTCTCATTTGTGAGAGTTAGAGCTATTGGTGTTGTAAATGAAAATATCTTTTACCTATGTGTTATGGTTCGGAGGGGCGTGGGGTGGAATTATGTGGGTTTGTTTGGAATTATCAGTGGTGTAATTGTGTGTGGTGTGGAGTGTGGAGTGAGATTGTGTAGTGGAATTATGTAGTACAGTGTGCAGTGGAATTATGTGGATAATTATTATGTGGTATTGAGTGTACTGAAATTATGTGGAGTGTTTTTGCGTGTTATGGAGTGTAATTATGTGGAATAGTATTTTGTGTGGTGGAGTGGTATGTAGTGGAGTTTAATAATGTGCGTGCTATTCAATTTTGTGGCATGATGTGGAATTCTGTGGAGTGGTTTGGATGTATGTGGTGTGTTCTGTAATTGTGTTGAGTTGAAATACATGGTTTGTTGTTGAATTATGTGGTGTGGAATAGAAATGGGTTGAGTTGAATTGTGTGGCATGCAAGTGTGTGGCATTGAGTGAAATTTTGCTGTTTGGATTTATGTGGCATGGTGTGGAGTGTATTTGTGTGGATTGTGTTACCAAGATTGAAAATTATGAAACATAACTACAAAGAAAGGCGTCCTTTCATTGCACTCAAATTCACAAAATGAAAACACGTTGCTTCCACCCAAAAATGTAACCATGGGGCAAAATCACGCAATGCCCGACAGGCTTGTCTGAGCGGCCAGTGAGTGGGCTAGATTTTTGGCTGTTTGTGCATAATAATAATAATAATAATAATAATAATACTGAATTTAAAATATAAAAATAATGAAAGCATTTTCTATACAATGACGTGCCCAGGATGAGAGGCCAAATTGGATACAGGCAGGGCCACTGGATGAATGCGACTGCATGCCGCAAACATGAACTTGCCACATATTCCAGCATCTGCTGCATAGTTGCAACATTTTAACAAAAACGTTTCTAGCTCCAGCTAATCAAAAGTTATTAAAACAATGCAACACCAGTTACTTTTCAAATGTAAATTTGTCACCTTTCACCTGCTAATTGCTGTAATTATCCAGTCTAAGAGGTGAATATGTTGACCACATACAGTAAGCATCCCCCACTTAAAGTACTGGCGGAAGGGCTTTTGTCTGCAGCAATAAAGAAAAACTGTAAAACGTTAAATGCAATTCCACCTGTGACTGGAGTGCCTGAACAGATCATACAAAAAGCGATCTAGTTCAGTGAGCCCCTATATAAATGCACGTAGATTATAGAAGCTATAAGTGGAGAAGAGGAAAGGAAGCTGAGGAAACAAGTAGGTTGGAAGTTGAAAGGATTGCTGGCAGGTTGTAGGAGGGAATTAAGGTATTTAAACAGAATGTAAGGGAAGGCAGATTATATAAGTAAAATTTGGATGTGAGAGACAAAAGATTAAGGGATGGGGTGGACAAGAGTCAACGAGCACTGAGAGAAAGGGGGCAAGAAACACTAAATGAGTAAACAGTGCAATAATCTGCACTTTTAACAGGGGATTTATAACTATAACGTTTGTGCCAGGAGCATTGCAACTACGTCTATGTGTTGCTCATATAGCAGCAACTCAGGGATACACTGGAGACCAGGTAAGGTCAGTGTACTGTGCCTGGAGGGGGCCAGACCAGATGCAGCAGGAAGGACACGGAGTGCTTTTAATTAATGTGCTTGTCTTTAGCAGGGTGGCTTTTACAAGAGAATGTAAAATAAGAGGCATAGACTTACTGTCATGGCGGGGGTGGGGCGCCCCCGTCTGTCCCTTTCCAGGCTCCTCTTTCCTCTGACAACTTCACAGGGTGAGAAAGAGAATAATAATCCGAAGGGGTGGGGAGAAGACAACAGGAGAAGCCTGCAACCTATAATGATTCTCCCTTCGCCGAATTGCGAATGGGAGCTATTGAGGTGGGACGGGGAAGGAAATTCAAACAAGCGGGCACTGTGCTAAAACAAACGCAGCGCCCGTGTACATTGTAACACTAGCACTAATTTTAAACAAGTAGACCCCCAGGAACACATAACAACTACAACATAAGGAAACTGTAGTTGACCGGTGCTCCTGAACTAAAAAACGGAAGTGAAGTATCAGAAGCGCCACCAATAAGGAGCCAGGAAATATAAGGGGTGCATGAATGAACCAATTGAAGCAGAAGGCGGGATTACACTCCGTATAGAGCGATACAGCCGGTCTTGCAGACATCGCATGCACGCTGGCTAGGCTCGACCTAAAAAGGATTCAATTTAAAATGTTAATTTGCATTCATCAATCCATCTATTAGTCAGGCCAATGTAGCTTGCAGCAGCTTTTCAATTTCTACTCTTTCTCAAGATTATTGAGATCAGCTAAAATGTATTGTTTGCTTTGCTTATTCCTAGATTTTGGTTCTGTTGGAGGCATAGGGGGTGGTTGGCTCTTGTGTTAGGCTCTAAGCTTTGGAATCATCTTCCCTTAACTCTCAGGCTGCGTAAATCTTTTAAGATTTCATAAAGATCTCAAAACCTGCCTCTTCTCTGCCTCATAAATCACTCCTCATACTGGGACATTTGTTGGCGCTAGTTCATCAGAATTATTAGCACCTAAAACCACCCAGAAACAATTGTGCATGTGTGTGTGTGTGTATATATATCTATATTCACTGAAAAAACCATAGGTTTTAGGGACAGTTATAGTTACTTGGACATTGCACTCGTACAAAACCCGTGAAATTCCCCGTTATAGTTAGTTCAGCTAACTATAACTCGCGCCCCCGCAATGCACTGCTGATGACGTCACATATTACATCACTCATGACATGGTCAGTGACATCACTGATGACATCACTGATGACATCTCAAATGACATCACTGATGACATCATGCAGTGACTGTGTGTTTCTGTAAAGTTTAAATATGTTTAATATATATAGGGAAAGGCGTATTGAAGAGTGAGTGGGTGTATGAGTATCTGAATGGATGATTTAGTAGGTGCGTGAGTAACTGTATAAGTGAGTGATCAAACGTATGTTACTGAATGCATGGGTTAGTGACTTAACTGGGTGAATGTCTGTATCCGTCTGTCTGTTGCTGTGTAAGTGGCTGCATGGGTTTGTGAATAGCTACATGAGTGTCTATATGAGTTATTGATTGGTTGTCTGAGTATCTGTATGGGTGCCTGAGTGTTTGTGTGGGTGGGGTGTGTGCGACTCTGTACATAGATGTGTGAGTGGGTGATTCACTGGGTGCATGATTTGAAGAGTGCGTCTGTGATGGACTGCTTGGGTGGGTGAGTGTGTGTATGGGTGTGTTAGTGAGTGAATGTATATCTCAGTGGTACATGTGCGAGTAACTACATATGTAAAAGGAAGTATATATGTGTGTTAGAGTATTTAAAAGGCTATACGTGAGAGTGTATGATTGTGAGAGTGGCTGTATGGATGCGTGTGTGCTTGTATCAGTTATTGTGTAAGAGCGTAAGAATGTGCTAGTATTTGTATGAGTTATTGAGCTGGTGTGTGTATAACTCTATAGGTGAGTAAATGGGTGTATGATTAATTTTTTGCATGACTGACTAGGTGTGTGAGTACCTCTATGGATGAGTGGCGGTGTGTCAGTGTTTATATAGGTGTATGAGTGCATATGATAGTCCTGTACTGAGTGACTGTACGTATGAGTGACTGTACGGGTGAGTGAGTGGATGTGTGTGTAGACCTAAGAATCACTGAGTTGGTATGTAGTTATTGGTGTTGGAGTGTCTATGGTTTTGAGAATGGCAGTCTGTAATTTAGAGTGGGTGTATCAAAAGTTATATTAGGGTGTGAGAAGATGCATGAAATTATCACATGGATGATGTCATCAGTGATGTCATTTGAGATGTCATCAGTGATGTCATCAGTGATGTCACTGACCATGTCATGAGTGATGTAATATGTGACGTCATCAGCAGTGCATTGCGGGGGCGCGAGTTATAGTTAGCTGAACTAACTATAACGGGGGAATTTCACGGGTTTTGTACGAGTGCAATGTCCAAGTAACTATAACTGTCCCTAAAACCTATGGTTTTTTCAGTGAATTTCAAAGGTTTTTTAAATGCTAATTTCTAACTATAACGTGTGTGAAACCTATGGTTTTTTCAGTGAATTTCAAAGGTTTTTAAATGCTAATTTCTAACTATAACATGCGTGAAACCTATGGTTTTTTCAGTGAATTTCAAAGGTTTTTTCAATGACAATTGTTTAATGTATTAATTATTGAATTTATTTTTTTGATATTAATTTACTACATTTTTTAAACTATTTAATTTCAAATTTTTTATTTAAAAAAAATTTAATAATTTTTCTATAAATTGAAAACAAAATGTTTTAAAAAATGTTGATATTCTTTTTCATTTTTTATTTTTTATATTTTTTAAATATTATATTTACTTTTTTTTTTTTTTAAATTAAATTTTTTGAAGACGCGCACCCAAAGCGCACCTTCCTCGACTACCACAAGGAACCTAACCTCCATTTTAGGATTCTTGAGTGGATCCGCGTACGGTGTGCGTTGGGTACGCATTTTACTGCGCGTTTGCAACGCGATCCGTACGCGACTTCAAGTGCATACGCACATAATACGTTTATGCTACGTGACGCTTGCACGTTTCCGCGTGACGTCATATATATCTTCTACGCGGTAGGTGCGCGAATCCCGCGAAATGTTTTATTTTCTTTAAACATATATATATGTATTTAACCTAAATATTAACACAAGAGATTATCTGAGATAATTATATAAATAGTATTTTGTTTTTTTTAATAAACATTACTTTGAAATCCGTTTTCGCGAAGTCGCGCTGGGTGCGTGCTGCGTGCGTGCACTGTACGCGGATCCCATGTGACCATAAAAAAGAGATTTGATTGGTTCATAACACTTCCTATTCTAAGTATTGAAGGACCCCACCCATTTTAATCACTCTTGTTAGATCTTCCTTGGGACAACATCTTCAGTTACAAGACTTCCATACTTTTGTGTTGGACACCTGTACTGCTGATTTTACAATGGCTTCTGGACAGCAACCTGCCTCCAACTCTGATCATTCATCAGAAGATGATTTTGTTGCAGAGCCACCACGACCAGAAAAATACACCTCTGTGGTGTGGAAATTTTTCACCATACCTGAGGGGCAAAAAAGTCAATGCAGTTAAGGTGACCTGCAAAATATGCAGCAGAGTATTATCGAGAGGAGACCCCACAAAAAAGTATTCATGTGGAACAGGAAGTATGCTTAAGCATCTCAAGACACTGCATCCAGTGAACCTAGCAAGAGAGGAGTGCCGAAGACTGCGTGTTAATCCAACTGCAGCAGTGGCCAGTACATCTACGGCAGCCTCTTCACCTGGCCATCCTGATATCCGTCCTGAATTTGGCCAGTTAAAAATTGTTTGCATCAAATGTAACAAACTTTTATGCTATGGGGAGCAGTCTATTGACTTAATCTGCATAGCACAAAGAAACCACCGATGCTGATTTTTTTTGGGTTTTGTTTTTCTAAAATGACAGTTTTTTTCATCTTGTTGGCTTTTTTTCATGGTTTTGTTGGTCCCATTGACTTTTTGTTCCTGTTAAAAAATAAATAAAAAAATAAAAAATTGTTCCAAAAAAAAAATATATATATAAAACAACAAAACAAAAAAAAAAGTTCTTTTCAGAACTACCTACTCTGGTTAAAAAAGAGCTACATTTTTATCCTAGTGTGTGAAAGTTTAGAAGAATGTATCTGTAGTGCATAATTGACTGAAAGAATGCATTTGTGGTGTATGGTGAATGTATAAGTGCAGAACTATAAGGAAATGCTGCAGCATGACACTGTAAGCTCTTTAGCTGCAATGTACTGCAGTACTTCCAAAGCACAGGCATGCAACATATGTACATAAATATGTTGCAAGTTTCTGCTTCTTTCTGCACTGTGGCTTAAACTGCAGCCATGTGATGACACAGGCACCCTTGAACCACGGTGCAAGGATAGCTGTGTCGTGTAGAGTTTTTTTTGTGCAGGAAGACACAAATTCCTGCACAAAAATCAATAAATGAAGGCATTTCTCTCCTTCTATGTATGCTGTGCATTGTAGCATATATTGAAAGTGAGTAAATGAAGAGAAATGAAACCAATTCTCCAAGTTGTGCCTTCCTTCATCAATTGAAGAATGGTGCAGCATTCACACACATGTCCACATTTGGGTGTTTTGAAGACTTATTAATACTTTTTAGCTTCTTGCAGATCTGCTCCCATAATATATAAAAAAATTAACATACTTATACTAAGGTTAATGGCTAGGCCAATACTTAACTATATGAGTAATAAGTAGAGTAATTTCAGTAGTGTAAAGACAGATCAAGGTAAATTTATAAGTATTTATGTTTTTTTAAAGTGATAGGACATATTTATAGAGTTGTAAAGGGAAGGGATGGGGCCTCATGTAACATGTGCAAACACATTCTGTGACATGTTTTAAGTTAAAGAACCTGGGGGCATATTAGCAAGAACCACGTTAAAATTATCGCCGTTTTAGCGGCAGGAAACTGCCGCTATAACGGTGATAATGGGCTTGCTAATATGCGTATTGGAATTCCAATAGAAGCCCAGGTTAGATGTCCTACACATCTAACCTGGGCTTCGATTGGAATTCTATAACGCATATTAGCAAGCCCATTATCGCCGTTTTAGCGGCAGTTTCCTGCCGCTAAAATGGTGATAATTTTAACGTGGGTCTTGCTAATTTGCCCCCTAGTCTCTTTAAATCCTGAAGCTTCCAAAACCCTAGTAGCCACTACGTCTCTCTATTGAACACCATATACCTATTTTGCAGATATGTGTTCTAAAACTATATCCCATTTTATATGTCTCTAAAATACAACTCTCTGGCAGTTACTGCACATATCTGGTGGGTTTGTTGGCCCCCAGTGACACTCAGTATTCATGTTAACTTTATCGTGTAACTTAAAACACGCACAGAGCGTCTTTCTACACATATCTACTACATCCATCTCTCCTTTCTTCACCTCTGTGCAAACACAGGCTATTGTGCATTTTAATACTTAGTTAAACTTACCTTCACAGTAATACAAATAAAAAATGGTACACATTATTTTTCAATTGTTTTTTATAAAATAAATTTCTAAAAATTTGTTATTTTAGAATTAGGATCTGTGAAAGAGAAGAAAAATACAGTTATAATATATAATATTATATTTTTTACAATACAGCATAATTTTATCATTTTACAAATTATTTTGTTTGTCTTTTTTACTGTCATCAGAATAAATTGAAATTCACTAGAAACAGTGTTTTCAATCATACTCATCACATAACAGAGGGCAAAAAAACCAATAAATAATATTGTTTTAAAAAACCCAAGACTACATCCAAAAATAACATAGCATATAATGCAAATCACATATATATAAAAATTCTAACTCCTAAGAAAATTTTCAAACGTAAATTTATATACACTGTAAATGTTGTTGGTTAAAAATATATGCAGAGAGAATGTGCAAGAAAAAGTCCACAATTGAAACATACACCTTTCCTCTTGGCCAAATGGTATTGTTGAAGTCCTTTACATTAAAATTGTCCAATAGTAATCGTATTAATACATATTAATAAATTCCTCAGAGGCCAAATTATCTTCCTAAAACTTTGGTTTTAAAAATATTAGGTAAGAATTTGGTAATTCACTTGGCAAACGTTGTTTAAAAACCAACTGAGCATCATTACAATATGTCCAGCCTTTATTACATTTTAGATACACAGGGGTCGATTCCGATTCGGGCCGGAAAAAGCACCGACCGACTCGGATCCGGAAAAAATACCGACCGACACGTACCAGTGGCGCCCGACACGCCAAGTACGATGCAAGCCGCGATAAATCCGACCGACACGTCAGGAAACCAAGCCGACCGACCGAGCCGCTCGGAAAATAGCAATCCGGCCGGAAAAACACGCGAATCCAACCGACCGACACGCACCCGGAACAAATCCGACCGAATCGTACCCGCCAACTCCAACCCGCAAAGTACGATGCAAGGCGCGAAAAACACGACCGAGTCGGACGGAGGACAAGCCGTACGACCGACACGCATACAAAACCGAGCCGAAGCAACACAATACACCGCGACCGACGCGTACGCAGCATACAAAACTGCACAAACACAGCGTGGACGAAACGGAAAACACCGTACGAGACCAATGCAGGGTCCGACTCGGTCACAAGAACGTTTCCAACATACACAAACAGCACAAAGGAAAAATCAACCAAAAAAAGGCCAAACAAGCAATTACCAAGCCAATAAACACTGGGGGGGTGGGGACAGAGAACAAAGACACACCCACAACTCCACCTATATAAAGGACACAAATCACTACCATGAGCCTTTGCAAATGCCATTTCACTGCCAGCACCCAAGAGAAAGCAACCACACACCCACAGCTCATCCCTCACACAAGCCACACACCATCAGCACACCAACAAATACCTACCTCACATACACCCAGCAAAACACACACTCACACACCCTCACCTGCACACCAACACACACATCACTCACCATCACCACCCATCACCATGCCCCCCAAGAAGAATCCCAAGTTCCTAGATTGTGAATTGGAAGTCCTGGTAGACGAGATCCTCAGGGTGGAGCCACAGCTGTTTGGCACTCTGGTCCAACAGACCCCCATGTCGCAGAAAACCAAGATGTGGGAGAGGATCATCAACAGGGTGAACGCCCAATCACCATGTCGGCGCACAAAGACGGACATCCAGAACAGGTGGTATGACGTGCGCAGGAGGGTACGGGACCTGCTGAAGATAGACTACATCAACAGCCAACATACCGGCAGTGGCCCTCCTGCCAAGCCAATATACCTCAGGCCCTGGGAGGAGAAGGTGCGGGCCATCCTTCCGCCAGTGAGCGTATATGGACTAGAGAACATCCCAGAGCCTGGTGAGTACACAACAAATGTACACAATAAACTGCCACAAAACACACACATCACTGTCAAGGGGAGAGTCAAACCATGCACACATAGCAATTACACAGCAACTAGAACAGAATCATCCCAAAATGTGTATGTCAGTCAGATAAACACAACACATGCCATCAAAAAGTCACATCCAACTGTGCCAACACATGTACAAACACAACCACAACTACAGCTAGGCAGTGGCACAAATAGAACTAACACACACATCCACACATGTAGCCACCACAACAACACCAACACACAGTGAAGACCACTCAAAGGAAGGAATTCTGTGTATGCTGGCCAAGTCAGTGTAGCCAATAGCATCATGGGAGTCGCAGTCACACATATTGCCCCCCCCACAACTGTCCCATCAACACCACCCTGAACCATGCTCACATCACAGGGAGTGGAGAAGGACTCACAAGATGGCTGACACTGGCTACTGCTGTGGGGAGCACAAGGCCCTGCTGCCAACTGTGCACCAACAAACAGCAGGACACCACTGACTGACATCCTGAGAGACAACTTCCACTCCCTGCAATGCAAGCACGTTCCATGGTGGGCTATCTGGCTGGCTGGGTGGGAAGGGGGACTTGCAGCACTGACTATAGTCACCAGCACCTCCCCTCACACCCCCCAACACAAACTCCACAGTACCCACCTGGTAGAATGCAATGCCCTCCATCCTAACACAAGATCCCACAAAGCACCACCACCCTGGGTTATGTTGTGTGAAGCACAGGGACACTCTTGGGACTCTTAGCCAAACAACTGCC
The DNA here is from genome assembly GCA_963921515.1 of Calotriton arnoldi. NCBI lineage: Eukaryota > Metazoa > Chordata > Amphibia > Caudata > Salamandridae > Calotriton > Calotriton arnoldi. The sequence continues at coordinate 7,024 of CAWUFW010024747.1, read as the reverse complement.
AGGACAACACTCCCAGCCATCCTGTCAGCACAGCCAGCCCACCCCACAGGGAAGCAGAGTCAAAAGGAAGGAAGCATGGGCATGCTGGGAAGGGGGTGGAGGCAATAGCATGATGGGAGTCGTAGTCACAGACATAGCTCACCCCCACAACTGTCCCATCAACACCACCCTGAACCATGCTCACATCACAGGGAGTGGAGAAGGACTCACAAGATGGCTGACACTGGCTACTGCTGTGGGGAGCACAAGGCCCTGCTGCCAACTGTGCACCAACAAACAGCAGGACACCACTGACTGACATCCTGAGAGACAACTTACACTCCCTGCAATGCAAGCACGTTCCATGGTGGGCTATCTGGCTGGCTGGGTGGGAAGGGGGACTTGCAGCACTGACTATAGTCACCAGCACCTCCCCTCACACCCCCCAACACAAACTCCACAGTACCCACCTGGTAGAATGCAATGCCCTCCATCCTAACACAATATCCCACAAAGCACCACCACCCTGGGTTATGTTGTGTGAAGCACAGGGACACTCTTGGGACTCTTAGCCAAACAACTGCCAGGACAACACTCCCAGCCATCCTGTCAGCACAGCCAGCCCACCCCACAGGGAAGCAGAGTCAAAAGGAAGGAAGCATGGGCATGCTGGGAAGGGGGTGGAGGCAATAGCATGATGGGAGTCGTAGTCACAGACATAGCTCACCCCCACAACTGTCCCATCAACACCACCCTGAACCATGCTCACATCACAGGGAGTGGAGAAGGACTCACAAGATGGCTGACACTGGCTACTGCTGTGGGGAGCACAAGGCCCTGCTGCCAACTGTGCACCAACAAACAGCAGGACACCACTGACTGACATCCTGAGAGACAACTTCCACTCCCTGCAATGCAAGCACGTTCCATGGTGGGCTATCTGGCTGGCTGGGTGGGAAGGGGGACTTGCAGCACTGACTATAGTCACCAGCACCTCCCCTCACACCCCCCAACACAAACTCCACAGTACCCACCTGGTAGAATGCAATGCCCTCCATCCTAACACAAGATCCCACAAAGCACCACCACCCTGGGTTATGTTGTGTGAAGCACAGGGACACTCTTGGGACTCTTAGCCAAACAACTGCCAGGACAACACTCCCAGCCATCCTGTCAGCACAGCCAGCCCACCCCACAGGGAAGCAGAGTCAAAAGGAAGGAAGCATGGGCATGCTGGGAAGGGGGTGGAGGCAATAGCATGATGGGATACGTAGTCACAGACATAGCTCACCCCCACAACTGTCCCATCAACACCACCCTGAACCATGCTCACATCACAGGGAGTGGAGAAGGACTCACAAGATGGCTGACACTGGCTACTGCTGTGGGGAGCACAAGGCCCTGCTGCCAACTGTGCACCAACAAACAGCAGGACACCACTGACTGACATCCTGAGAGACAACTTACACTCCCTGCAATGCAAGCACGTTCCATGGTGGGATAACTGACTGGGTGGGTGGGTGGGTGGGAAGGAGGTCTGGCTGTCAACCAAACACAATCAATGCAGACCATGTTCACACCCCAGAGAATACATAGAAATGCCCAAATAATGCAGGACAATGTGCCACACCAATATCAACCCCTGACTGTGACGACTTAGGACAATACAATGTACAGGCCCGCACCCCGAGGCACAGTCACAACTGTCAGGTGTGTCAACCACTGATGCCTGCAGAAACATGACATACATTGTTTGTGTCTCCCAAAAACAGGTGATGATAGGGACACAGCAGCAGACGCTGAGGAGTCCCAGTCCCAGGCTCAAGAGGATGCCGAGCTCACTGGCGTCGTACAGCCTCTGTCCTCCTCGGACGATGAAGAACAACCTGGCACATCCGGTGCAAGTCAACATGCTGCACCAGCAGGACCACCAGCTGCAGCACCAGCAGGTCCACCAGCTGCACCCCCTGCACCCACCCCTCCAACGACTGTCACCACGAATACCATCCCTGCCGACATGGACAGAATAAGGAACAACACCAGCGCAGTGACCCTGGACCAACCTGGGGCCATGGACACCACCACCACCACCAACCCCCAAGGTGGACCAGGGTTATCTGTGCGTGCAACTGCACACACTGCACATGTCAGCAGGGGTGGTGGGAGGGGTGGGAGACAGAGGTCGCTGCTTGCAGACGTTGCTGGTGTGCATGAAGACCCACAACTGGTACGCATAGCTGATGCGTACCAGTCCAGCACCGGAGAGCTCAGCCAGGTAGTGGGGCTCCTCAGAGACATTAAACAGCAGCAGGCTGCCCATCATGCCCGCTTGGACTCCCACATGTCCCAAGTGGAGTCACACATGTCACGTGTGGACTCCCACATGTCACGTGTGGACTCCCACATGACCCGCGTGGAGTCCAAGTGGGATGTACTACATGAGATGACGGCGGTGCACAGGGACATTTTACAATGCCTCCGCCAGATGAACAGCAACCAGTCCACACCTCCCTGTGTGCCAACAACATCTGGTACCGAACAAACTGCAACTGCCACAGGGAGGGAGGAGGACTCTGGCGGAGAGTCCCCTGCACCGCAGCAGCCTGCACTTGAGGGCCCCCCCAAGAAGAGGGGTCGTCCGAGGAGGGGAAAGTGAGAGGCTGATGGCCAAGCGCAACTCCCAGGAAGCCTGAACCTGTTCTGGATTTTCGCCTTTGTGCACAGACTGTTCACCCTGTTGATGGCAACACTACTCCCACACATTGCATGGGGAGTATAAGTTGGAACAATGTGTCAGACAACAGTGGCCCCGATACTGGGGATCCTGTCTACCTGGACTTTCTATTCATCTAGGAACTTGGGATTGCAAGATTCATGTACAGCACAATCCATCCTATGCACTATTATCACAATAAACACACTAATACACCATACTTGCCTCTGTCGTGATTCCAACGTGGGTGCTGTTATGGGGATGATGAACTGCAAAATTACACAGTGTATGCGAACTGCAACAGCAAGGACAACACAGGCATGTGAGTACAGGCAACGTGACACATATGAGGGAGACACACCACCAGGGCTACACAACACATACACACCTAGGCCATCTGACTCATTGCCTACACTGATGTTGCCAGGGAAGACGGTGCAATGCACAGACACCACACCCATTCCCAGTTGTAGTCAAGTAGCCCACAGGTGCAGTAAGCAAATGGCAGTCAAATGTGTGACCACAGACAACGCACATCACAAAGTGAAGCACAGGTTTATTACACAGTTGCAACATGCTGTAACCACTACAGATGCAAGGTAATCCCACCTGGCAGCGGGCACACAGTCAACAACTGTAGACTGAAGGAAGTCCATGGGTGTGGCGCACATCACCTGTAGGGACACAACAGCTACCAGCCTGGATGTGCAATCACGTCGTCGGTGGACACAGTTGACCAAACGAATCTGAAAGTACCCTGTGAAGGACAGAAATGACACACAGTCAAAAGCAATGCAGTACAGGACAGAACAGCAAAACTCATGCACAATACATGTTACAAGATACCCACCCAGAACCAAGTTAGCATGTCAACACTGTTGGGAAGTACAGCCCACCTGTCACCACACATCGCAACACACATCCTGTCAAGTAGCCCATGGACACACTCCAACAGCACCAGAGCACCACCCACACATCATGCCAACTCACATCATTCACATGACACCTCAGGATACTCACATTCAGCTAAAGAAGTTGGTGATGAGCTGTGTGCGGACATCACCATCACCATCATCATCATCATCATCGTCACTGGCATCGTGGTCCAGGCCAGGATCCTCCACAGGTGGCGGATGTTGGTCATCGTCATCCTGGATGAGAGGCAACTCCTTCCGCACTGCCAGGTTGTGGAGCATGCAGCAGACGATGATAATCTTGCACACTTTCGCAGGGGCATATGGGAGGGACCCTCCGGTCTTGTCCAGGCAGCGGAAGCGGCTCTTCAGGAGACCAAAGGTCCGCTCAATCACTCTCCTGGTCCGACCATGTGCCTCATTGTAGCGCATCTGGGCAGGTGTCACAGGGTTCCTGAGGGGTGTCAGCAACCACGGCATGTTGGGGTATCCCGAGTCACCTACGGACAGACAAGTGCACATCAGCTGACTTGGAAAAGTGGGCGGAATACTACAGATCAGATCACACACAATGGCACAAAGTCAGTACACACCGACAAGCCAGGCACGCTGGTTCTGCATCTGTGCCATCAACCTGGGGATGCGACTACTCCTCATCACAAAGGCATCGTGTGCTGAACCAGGGAAACGGGCACACACGTGTGTGATGGTCATGTCTGCAAGACACACCACCAGTGCATTGACCGAGTGGTAGTGCTTGCGGTTCCTGTAGGCCTGCTCCTGGGCCTGTGGTGGTACCAAAGCCACATGTGTCCCATCAATGGAGCCAATGACATGCGGCATCCTCCCCAGGGCATAAAAGTCACTCTTCACGTCAGTGAGTCGTCGCAGTCTAGGGAAATAGATGTACCGGTTCAGGAAGAGCAACATTGCCGCCAAAACATCGCGGAGCACACGGCTGAACATGGTCTGTGACATCCCACCAGCAGACGCCACAGTATGTTGGAAGGTACCGGTGGCAAAGAAGTGTAGGGCTGCCATCACCTTCACCTTGGGGGTCAGCGCTGTAGGATACGGCCGGCCAGGCTGCAAATGTGGGGACAACTGCACTGCCAAATCCTCAATCAGCTGCCTGGTGAAGCGGTACCGTCGGATGCTGTCCCGTTCCACCATCGTTGCCAGGTCTGGGAATGGCCGATGGACAGCAGGAGCCCTGCAGTGCAGAGGAGAAGTAAGCAAGATCGTCAGTCACCCCACATATGCGGCATTGAACACACTCAAGATCCCAACATACATCATCATGAGGCACAACTACATGAAGTGTGCAGTACCGGAACGACATTTATGGTACATACATGGCCAACATCTGTCAACACGGTCCTACAGGTGGCATCAATTTGTCCCTGTTTGGCCCATTGGATATCATGATGCTGTGTCACAGTCACCCCCCAGTGACATGTGAGGACAGATGTGCCCCAGGCACCACAGCTCAACGACAGGCACATTCCCAGGGACCCTGTAATGCCACATGGACACTGGCATCACCTGGAGTATCATGTGTACACCACAACAAAACAAACATGACCCCCACAGGTAGTGGCCACACTTGCCATGGCAGGAGAGCCATGGACGTCTGTGACACACACGCACAACATCAGAGTCCATGCACACACAACGTGGATGTGGAGACTGTCTCCCATTGTGCACATGAAATCAGAGACATTGTAAACACTACATGCACAAAGACTGTGGAGGGCCATCACTATTGTGCCACTGGGACACCCTGGCTCAAACATACCGTCCCACATGGGACTCACGGGGTATGTGACATGACATACACAAACACCACTGTGAAATGTGACCATGGCACATGCACAGATATGAACAGTTGCACATCACAGTGGTCACGTACACGTAACACCCATGATCCTGTCCCCATGAACACGTGCACAGCCTGGGGGTGGCTGCCCACAGGTGACACCCACAGGACAACATGTACACCAACATACACACAATAGGAAATGCAGCCTTACATGCCTTATGATAAGGTTTGGACAGGCTGTCGTGATGTAGGTGTGCCCCTCACTCCCTGGGAGCTATCTGTGGCTGGCATATGTCCATCTGAGACAGGCATGCTGACATATGCCAGTCACATGTACAGTGATGCGTTGTACTGCAATGGACCGATCGGTGCCTCCGGCCGGCCCATTGCATTCAATGTGTGCGGGTACGCGTTGTACCCCTGTGCGCGTTGAACAGCAATGGACCGATCGGTGCCTCCGGCCGGCCCATTGCATTCAATGTGTGCGGGTACGCGTTGTACCCCTGTGCGCGTTGTACTGCAATGGACCGATCGGTGCCTCCGGCCGGCCCATTGCATTCAATGTGTGCGGGTACGCGTTGTACCCCTGTGCGCGTTGAACAGCAATGGACCGATCGGTGCCTCCGGCCGGCCCATTGCATTCAATGTGTGCGGGTACGCGTTGTACCCTGTGCGCGTTGTACTGCAATGGACCGATCGGTGCCTCCGGCCGGCCCATTGCATTCAATGTGTGCGGGTACGCGTTGTACCCCTGTGCGCGTTGTACTGCAATGGACCGATCGGTGCCTCCGGCCGGCCCATTGCATTCAATGTGTGCGGGTACGCGTTGTACCCCTGTGCGCGTTGAACAGCAATGGACCGATCGGTGCCTCCGGCCGGCCCATTGCTTTCAATGTGTGCGGGTACGCGTTGTACCCCTGTGCGCGTTGAACAGCAATGGACCGATCGGTGCGCACCCATTGACAATGGGCTTGCCTGGCAACGGACGCGTTTTTGAATATTCGAACGAGTCGGTTGCTGGAAAATCAGTTGGTCACCCACAACAATGTTGCAAAATAATGTATGTCATGAAGTTGAAGATTTGAAGGATGCTGTGGGCGTGTTTTGGTGCTGCTATTCCATGGATTGGCCAGATTCAGAAGATGCTAACGACTTGGACCTATAACTTTGGACACAAGGGACAGTATCTGCCTCTCCAGCACATATATATTGCTGCATGTTCCCCTGAGAGCCCACTTGCCTGCACTACATGCTCCAGGACGACATCTGCCACTGCACTGCTGCTGTCTCTGCCCCTCTGGACCCTGCAATGGCACGTACTGTGGAGAGAGCCCCAGCCTTCAGCCTTGAAGAGAACCAGGCCCTGCTGGACAGCCTACTTCCACAGTACAGCAAGCTGTATGGGACACCAGGGGAGCAGGTGAGTGTTCTGTGCACTGCCTTTCTGAATGTGCATTTTGTCTGACTAGCAAGGCTGAGAGTCAGCACACCACTGGCTAGCAGGCTCACTGAGTAGTTGTCACCCCCATAGTGTGTAGTGACTTGCACTGGACAGGTATGGTGCAGTGACAGTGCTTCTGAACAGGGTTTACTCCC